>JAHWXV010322611.1:0-15980 GCA_024586415.1 Phrixothrix hirtus
TTTCACAAAATTACTTTCTTTAAACGCGCACTGTAAACAAACTACTCTGTCAATTTCTAAGCCGCCACGGATTTTACAATACAAAATGCCAAATTTTACGCATATGGCAATAACTTATTACACTAGCGACATCTAGTGGTCATTTGTAACAACATAAAAGGCAACCCTCGTATACGAAAAATACTTTCTATTTACAAATATTTTATTCTAATTTATTTAACAACTATAACTTTGAAAATATATTTCAAACTACATTTTCTGCTAGTTTTTATGAATTTGTATTTACAGAAAACAAGTAAAATAAATTTAATTATATCTCAAGATTGGTAATTAAAAGAGCAATAGGCAGGTAGGGATAAAAGTTTGTTTTTTATAACTGTCAATTTTAATATTGATTTAAATGGACAAATTCAAGTTTTCCTGTAATTATAAAGGGAAAAATTCCATACAATTTTTATGATTGTGCACTATTTTTGGACTGATACAATGGTTAAGAGTCAAGATACCTTTCAATTTTTAATCCTCATATTTTCTATTGCTTCCTGTTATTCGCTTTGTATTTTCCCAATGCAAAAGTAAATTAATTTTAAATGACCATCCAAGAAGTGATAGTTTTTGCATCACATATTTTTCTTAAATTTTGCTTCTAAATAATTGAACGTTTAAAGGCCTTTTCAATATTTAAGTATATCTACGTACTATACCGTGTGCCCCAAATGTATGGAGTAATTGTTCTGCAGGTTTAACCGACGTTGTATTAAAAGATATTTCAAATAAAAGTTCCTTATCACAATATTCCACACAATTTGGTGTAAAACTAAATATTTCATGGTAACGTCATTTGGAGTTATGACGTTATCAATAGTTTTTTAAATGGAACACCCTGTATATTATTGGTTTTTACAATAATCTAAGTAATACCTTTTAAAATGGTATAAGGTTTAAATGGTGTAAAGTTAGCCGTTTTTGAGATTATTTGAGTGTTAATGGGAAAAATGTTGATAAGTTTAGGATGCTATGAAAATTGTTTTCATTGATTTCAATAAAAAGTAGTAACTGTCATAAGTTTTGTAGCAGTAATTGTTAGTGTAAAACGGTACATTTAACAGAAACAGAAATAATTATCATTTTAAAATGAATAGTTACAAAGAACGAAGGACAACACAACAGGAAGTATGTGCTTTTTTTAATGAGATGTATCCAAATCGTGAGCTGATTACTCAGTCGGTTGTCAGTAAAACTCTAAAGCGGTTTAGAGAAACCGATCATGTTAGAGATGTTCTTAAAATTGGTCGAACTAATGATGCGACAAACGGTGATTAGAAGCTAAATGTGATAGAACTAGTCGAATACCCGCACGCGTCGACTCGTCAACTAGCTTTAAATCACGATGTAAGTCAAGGTTTCATACATCTCATTTTAAAAAAGGAAAATAGCATCCTTATAAACCATTCAACTGTAAGAGTTATCCGAAGATGATTATGATAGACGTGTTGAATTTTGCGAATATATGATGGAATGAATTAACAATTATCCAAACTTTGTGAATGAAATTATTTTTTCTGATGAAGCCACTTTCTATCTAAACGGAACAGTGAATAGGCACAATTTTGGGTACTGCTTCGGTAGGAACCCTCATTGGATGATTGAAACTCACACGGAAACACCACAGAAACTGAACGTTTGGGCAGGAATTTGTGGTGGCTACATTATTGGTCCCTTTCTTATTCATGGAAACCTTACTGGTGATCGGTATTTACCGTTGCTACAATAACAAATAATACCGTCTTATAAAGCCCTATTTCCCAACAATAACATTTAGTTGCAACAAGATGGGGCACCACCTCACTTTCAATTAAATGTACGTAGGTACTTAAATGAAGTGTTTCCTAATCGTTGGCTAGGCCGAAGAAGTTTTGTGCAATGGCCACCACGATTTCCCGACCTGACACCTTGCTATTTTTTATGCGGCCGTCTAAAAAATAAAGTTTGTAGAAACTGCCAATGATCTGGCAGAATTAAAACAGCGGATACGAGTTGAAATAGCACAAATATTTCCCGAGAGCTTAAGAAATTCAGTTCGTGCCTTTTCTGACAGATTGGGTCATTATTTCGCTGTTAATTGACAACATTTCGAATATTTATTACATTAGATGTTTTGTTTTTAAAAGTTACTATTTTTAAGTAATAAAAAGTTAGTACCTTTCTCGGACTTTCAATATATTAATTAACATTCAAATATCTCGAAAAATATTAACTTTTACACCGTTTAAACCTTATACCATTTTAAAAGGTATTACTTAGATAATGTAAAAAACCAATAATATACAGGGTATTCCATTTAAAAAAAGTATTAATGACGTAATAACTCCAAATGACGTCAACACAAAATGTTTAGTTTTACGCCAAAATATGTGAAATATTTGGTTAAGCAACTTTTATTTAAAACATTTTTTAATACAATGTCTGGCTAAACCTGCAAAACCATTATACTATACCTTTGGGGCATACGCTATAAATATGTACCCAAGGCAAATATGCAAATGCAAGGAAAATGAAATACTTAGAAATGGTTCTTTTTCCAAAGTGAAGGTGTAGTAAATTTGGTACTGCATGTTGTAAATCGCAACAAAAATTAGGAGTGACATGCTCTATATCAAATTATCAGGTTAAATTAGCCACCCTTTCTTAATCTTATTTTGTATGTTCAATAATTTATAATTTACGTGTAACTAGGTGAATTACTGCTTAGTTAGTTAATGCTGTAATTAATATTGATGTATAAAGACATTAGTAGATAAATTGTGCTTTAAAATTAATGTTAGAATAAATAAATGTATGCCAACATGTTGAATACTAACAACGAGTATATGTGTATTGTGTAAATTAGAAAATTAAAATACATATTTAAATAACTTGTGTTTTGTTACAATTGTTGTTGGGTGCTCGATTTTACTATTCCAATTTTAAACTCAAAATAAATATATTAAATAAAATAAACACAACTACTAAGCACTAAGTGTTTTACATACGTCAATTACAAGAGCTATAGCTATAATTACTGCAAATGCTACAGAAAATTCAAAATAAAATAGATTCAAATCAAGAAAAAATTAATTTAAATTAAAATAAGTTACAGAATAGGTTACACCAAATTGAAATAAATTACAACCAGAAAGCATAAGAAATTACAAGCAGAAATTTCGACGGTTAAATCAAGTTATATGAATTACAAGAAGCAATCAAGTCAAATCAGAATTAACTTAATGAGGAAATTGTGAATACAGTTATCATCAGGTAGCAGAAACTGAAGCTAAAATTAAAAAAAGAAATCGAAGATATCGTAGAAGAAGCCAATGAGGTAACCTAGAAATATGATTATCTGCATTAAAAGAGGTTCGTCTTTCAGAGTGCGAGATATTCTCAATTAATTATGGATAAGAGTTTAATATGCAGCGGTCCACATGATTACACATCGTACAAGATGGTATCTCAAACTCTCGAAACCATGTAAATGTAACCGGTTTGATCGTAAAACGCCTTGAACCAATTACTTTAAGCAATTTATGGCAGCCACTAAATCTAACTAGTGAATGATGGAAGAGAAAGTAACTGCGATAATAGTGGCTGTACGTGGGGACGCTTTGAATAATTTGCAAATTGTACCAGAAAACCTACAAGACAATTTTGACTACCTAGATTCGAGATTGTAAGTGGGTTATGGAGCAAGTTTAGTGTCCCCAATTAAGAAATAGTGGTCCAAAGGTAGGAGAAAGCCTTCAGAAATTCGAAGCCGAAACTACACGATTAGTCAAATTAGGATAATCTAGGACTTCAGAGGGTTGCATAGAGGAACCTGTGATCGAGATTCAGAAATACAGCAGGCCTTAAGACTATTTCTTCGCCCAAAGCAGATTGTGCGTTGACCTATGAGTTGGAATTTGAAGGGACCGTGGGCGCACGGGCTGTGGGAGAAGTCTAGGGTGGTGTTGAAAGCCGCAAGGAAAAAATTTACGAATATTTAACATGCAAAGACCAACAGGCAGAAAACTACAACGTTGGAATTATGGTAAATGGGGAGAAGTTTAGTCTAAGCTGTCCCACCGATAACACAGACCGTCAGAAACATTATGCGGAAGGAACCATCATAACGTTGAGACCTTTTGAGGAGATCTTGTAAATATGACCTTGTCGAGGAGACTGGAAGCACTGCTCTCGGTTGGAACCAAAATCTGATGAACACCTCAAATGCACCACTATATTGCAAAATACATCACATTGCAAATAAATAGTTATGTACTGTTTAAAAAATAGATTTTTTTCGAAAAAACGAGAAAAGTTAATTCCTTTTAAACATCGTTATTATACATTTGGACAATTTTATTCATAAGCATGTTAAAGAACATAAAAGCCTACAATTTTCAAAGAAAAGTTCTGCTAACATGTTTACATCAAATTTATAACCTCAGAAACTCTAAAATTCAAAAAAGCACTACGACCATTCTGATTAATATTTTTACTTTAGATTTGGTCTACTTAATATGACCATGAGAATCAATTGTTGCTGCAATACTTAAAATATAACATGTCACTTGGTTTATGTTTTTTTTTGAGGTTATGTTGTAAGATTTCTGACTTGACTGTATACAATTTTTTGTCGGATACTCTATGAGGAAGAGGCTGTATCTTTACTTCATGTACAAAATAACAAAACAACCACAGTAGAAGCTATTTGTTTAAAAGTGTTAAATAAAAACAAGTTTCAGAACTCAGACATCCTGAAAACATCAGATTCCTTTTATCTACATTCCCTTTGATCCATTTCATAAAAATTGCTCCTTGGGAGCAGTTCCTACATTTTCGTGTAATTTCCAGTAATTTGACTGCACTATTATTCCTAATGGCATATTGCTCGGCAGTACTTGAAAGCGAGATCCCAGCTAAAGTGCTGTTTGAGCGTGAGGTAATGAAATTCGGTAATAAGCTCAGAGAAGAGGCGAATGCTGGCAATGTATAGGTTGCGAGCCTTTGATGAAAGCTGAATTTTATACATGTGGGAGTACGCGATAACATTCAGATTGATAGCGATCAAATGAAGGTTCATTGCGATGTACAGTTTAAAACTGGAGTATTTCAACTCAATGATATGGAAGTATTGTAATATTTGCAGCGACGAAGTGGTTTATGATGCAAATTACAAGGATCTTGGGAAGGTTTATAAATATACCCAAAGAAAAACCTAAAGTGGCATGAATCGGTTAACTTCCTATGCTGGTAGGTATGCGGACCTGAACAAAGGGCATACCATGTCGAGGTAAAGAATACGGCAGTCAAGGGTAAAGAATGGTTATCAACAGATTTCATGGCATCCTTCTGAGGTTCCCATAAAACATGATTCGGTTTTACCGATGAGTGATACATATATATTGTTAATGTGCCAGAACTTTGCAAACAACCTACGAATGTCTCATGGGAATGCTTCCAAATTTAAGACGCGATACGGTAGTGTATAAGGGACATGATAGCAGGAACATATAATTGAAAAAGCATTCCATCTACGGCGCCGTCATCGCTGTGGTATGCGAAATATCTACTATGTCAATATAAAGGTGTGGTTACAACCAAAGTCAAGTTATGAAGACTTTTGTGAGATGTGGGATTTAAAGAAGCAACTTTGTGACAATGGTGACAGAAAGTTATCTGTATTGAATATCGGCTTTGGATTAGACCAACTTTGTGGCGAGTGGTGTACAAAAATTGTGTTTCGAGACACCCTGAAGGGGAAGAAAACGGCTTGCTGCTACTTTTACATGAACATGATTTCGACATAGATTCGCTAACCCGACGAACAAAATAGAGGCATCTTAACTGCACAGACCGAGAAGTCTTAAGAAGGAAGCAGTGTAACAAAAAGTAGCAGTAACATATTTTATGAGGCACCCAGTATATTTTCGTGGTAAGACATGCACTAGAGCAGATTACGAAATTGAATGTATTATCCTTTCATAACTTTCTCAACATATAAGCTGAATTAGTGCTTAGCTAGTTGGTTCTGGGAGTAATATTGGCGCGTAAAAACATTAGCACACATATTATGCTTTAAAATGCATGTATACCTATGTATTGAATAATAATTGTGAATTTTGTAAATTAGAGACTCAAAATACATAATTAAATAACTTATTGGTTTTATTACAATACAGATCAAGAAGCTTATTATAAATCATCATTAATTTACTATTGGCGCTAGAAAACTCAAAAATTTTTGAATTCTCCGCGATAACCTTAGGACTCCTAAAATATCAAGTTACAATAGAACTTTTCATCATAACTTAGATGTATGTTATGATTGATGATAGCAGTTAAATACCTAGTTATAAACTGTTAAAAATAATCATAAGGCTCTTTATAATTGGTCAGTAGCAACTGTAGGCTCAGGCGTGTAGTTTTGTATTTATATATTTTTCATGAATGTATTAATAAATAGTCACACTAATGCTTTAAAGTAACTGTTGCTAACTTAATTAAAGTTTTAATAACCTTGTATTATAATTGCGTCAACTAAATCCACAATTAATTTTTAGGATATAGAACATAAAAAAAGGAATGTGTTACAATTATAACAATATCTTTGTTTAGCAATTACTTCTTACATTGTTACCATTTATTTAAAATATACAATTTGTATAAATTTCAAGACTGAACCACATAAATGTATATAGTAAGAATTTAATATTACCATAAGGTATATTCGCGTAGCTTATTCCTTTATTGAATTTAAGGTGGAACCATTGTTGCTGTTGCAATAAATTTGTACCGGAAACATTTTTGTTTAAAAGAATTACAAGTAGTCATATAAACAAAAAAATTCGCCGTAATGGATGAGACAAAAGTAACTCATATTTGAAATTTTTTTCCATATATTCCAAAACGAGCCTTTCCATCTCTTATACCAGATATGTCAGACCACCCGTGTCACTCATTTATTTCGAAAACCAAGAGAGATACGAGGAAATATTTCAGGCAAGTGTTATATGGTTATAAAAGTACTAACTGATGGTGACCTTCATTTGACCTTGGATGGGGACAACTCTTGTTTTTTGAAATGGAAGCGCCCAATTTTGATCAATGTATCTTGCTTATTGTGCCAAAACAAATATATTAATACATATAACAAAGTAGCTCAAAGATTTGATAAATATATTTTTTGGGTTATAAACCAAATCACGACGTCTGTCGTTCAGACTTTTCGTGACCAAGTACACAAAAAGTTATGAAGGTGAGGCCTCTTATGTATATGGAATTTTGACCGAAAATGCTGCAAGAGTGTCCTGAGTGCAAATACACTGTCTGTAAAAGGCATGTAATGGAGAAGGAAATGGCATCAGTCGTTTACTAAAAGAGCTGTAATTTATAATCAAATTACAACTAATGTTCCTTACTAAGGGCAAAACAAATGTATTTCTTGTGGATTTCAAAATTAATGCTGGTTTCTTTATTTACAATTATTGACAATAAGTATCCACTACAAGTAAGGTTGATTAGAAGGTCGATTGAAATGCGATTGAATTTTATTGTTATTTGTTTTATTTTTTGTGATATTTGTATTAAAACAAGATCTTCCGGCGTTACATATTCTCCACACAACTTGAATTGTGTCAAAATGTGACACTTCTTACTAGTCAATAGTACGCGGTAGAATAAGAGAAGATCATATGTCGTTTGTTCTAAGACATTCCTCCTGCAACTTAGGGTAACACCTGTAACGGTGATAGTACGTGCGAGTCACAATAAGCTGTCAAGTAGGGTGTCAGTCGTTCACCAAAACTGATGACCTTCTCGAACGTCTGATCGACAAGGTATATCATGTTGTAAATCTACTTCGCATCGGCCTTGAACAGAGCTTACCTAAATGAAAGAAAATGTGATCCCCAAAAGTAAGACAAGAAAAATGCGAATTCCCAAATGACATTTACTCCATCTAGGAATTAAATAACAATAATTACACATAACAAAAATAAAAACAAGTTATCAATCACAATAAGTTTTATATCCCCATAGGAATGCGTTTATCAAACATAAAATTTCTGAAAGTGCTTCTTCTGAGATTAAAACTAACCGCGTAATTTTTTGTATCTGCCTTGTACGTCAGCCAATGGGCGCGTTTGGGGGATACAACTGTTGGCAACCGTTGAAAGAGTTGAGTAACAACGGTTCCCTAAACGAGTGCGCTGAGCAAGTTCTGACTTTCAACTGTTGCATAAAATTTTCTGTTGTGTTTGGTCAGCAAATACTACCCAACCTCAAATTAATAAGTCTTCTAATATTTGTTTTGTAGTTAGAAACTTTAAAACGCTTCTTTACGTTTGTTATAAATGGCAGGCGTTCCAAAAACGTTTATATTTCCCAATTATAGTTTGGTAATCGATGAAAATATACCAAAAATCACCATCAGTGATTATTTTAATAATTTTTTAGATTTAAAATTTAAATATAAATTAGGTTTATAGCTCAGACAAGTTGCCGTACACAAAAATATCATGTAGATCAATTAGGAGAAGCAGAAAGGTTCTGTTGGAATAACAAAGCTACATTATTATTTCTTGATGAATATCTTAAATTAATTGATAAATTTCGCAATCCACCGATTAAAAAAATATTATGGAATCAAATCAACTACATTATTTAAATTAATTTCAGTTTCAAATACGAAATACTCCAACAAAAATGCTTCAGTCATGTTTGCTACTTAAAATCACAATATATAACAACATTTTATATAAACACGGTATAAATGTAACCATTTTTATTTATGAACGTCACTTAACACCTCCCAGATTGTAAGTGTTAGGAAAAGCATATATTCGTGTTTTGTTATCTATGGTAAAACCGTTTAGGGAATTTAAAACCGTTGCAACTTATCAGTATGAAACAGGTTGAGTATAAATATATGTTCAGAGCCAACAGTTGCGTTCTCTAAACGCGCCCAATGACTTTCGAGTCTAAGTAGCAGCAATAGTCAAGCATTGACGTAAGTTAAAATATTTTGGATCTAAGTAATTTAATGCCTACTACCATGCTAGGTGGCACTGTTATATAAGTATATTGCGTAATCGACCATTGACTGAACGTAGATTAAAACAGTGGCTTTTCTCGAGAAAAGTCGCTTTATAAACAAGTCAAAAACCTAGAAACTAAATCTATTAATTCTAGTTCTACTTGATAAAGCGAAATACCAAAGTACGGATGTAGCATATTGTAATTATGGCGTTAAAGCATACATTAATTCAACTACACAGTTTATTAAAGTGTCATATATTACTTAATTTCAACGTGATAATATTAAATAAATAATGAATATAATATAGAAAGACGTACTCTTAGTTAATATGTTAATACAAAATTAATATATTGCCCAAGTCAACACGCATTTGTTTTGAGTCCTAAAATATACATCCTATTACAGTTAACATTAGCATGTTATTGTTACGATTATATTAACGACCATAAAAAGTGAATATCATTATTATAGATTACAAATAAAAGTAGTGTCCATATCACTTTTATTACGTTACAGCACGAATTTCATATCTTGAATAGCTTTCGGCAAGACAACGAAGCCTGCGTTATCATATTCCATGGCGGAGATCCACTTCATATGGGTATGATTAACAATCAATTAATTAATGGTTACGACTTGGAGCTAGAAACGACTACATCGGTGACTGCTTCTGTACAAGCAGTCTCCCCATTATCTCCGGAAAGATTCTCCCATTCGTCCAAACAACGACCCCATCAGGACAACTAATAGTGCATATGTGTAATTAGCGATGAGACAAAATTTAGTTTGGTTAGACATATTTAAATACAGGTGGTTATTGAGTTACCGTCTATATATCTGATTTTATTGATCGGTAGCGCTTCGTAAATCGATTGATTTTCTGATCGTGTTAGTAGTTTATGAACATTCAGTTACGGTTGAATTTTTTTATTTATTAATAATAAGTTAATTGGGATCTCTTGTTTAGTCACTTGTTTATTATAAATTAAGACCCCTCGTTGTCATGAGTAAATTGTATTCCATTTATTTTAAGTTAAAACCCCGCGATGTTACGAGTTCCTTGCACGACTATCGAAAATACTACCACAGAAAGGTATAGATTCTAGTCCTACATGCATCTCATATAACATTTTAGGCCAGTGCTGTAGTGTGCTAAGTCTCAATAATATGAAAATGTATTCCATAAAGCTATCTAATTCATTTAAATAGTTCTCGATTGACTACAAAATTATTTAACGCAATTTCTTTTAAAATTCAATCATTATTTTCGATTAAATAAAAGCCCGTAACCATATACGGTTTGCATTACAAATTCTGGCCGAGAAACTTGTTTACTCAATTTTAAAACTAAAATTAGTGAGTAAACACATTATACAACATGCAATTATTTGAATTCTTTCTTAAAAGTATTCTAGAGCAATTTTAAATGAAAATTTACTTGAATTTATCAAATAAACGGAAGTCTCTTAAATTTGGTCATTCTTGAATGGCGCTATTCGCGTTATATGAAATAAGAACTAATTAACATTGACACTAATTAATAGATCGCTTCTATTCCATATAGGAATTTGAGCAAAGCTAGAATTACAATTAACTGTGAACAAATTACAGTAAATAATAATTGGTGGCTTAGCTGGGCTAAGGCCCATAATCTTTAAAAAGAAATTTAAATTATACCTTCATCTCGGAATTGGAAGTAAAATCGCGGGGCCGGTGTTATTTTGATGTTTGCACTTTAAAATTCTCATCCGGAGATTGGAAACACCTATAAACTGCAGTTAAGCTCTAGTAGACATTACAAAATGGTATTTTCGTTCATTTTATAAAATAAGACGTAAATAAGATTGGTTTGGTAAATCTTTTACTTTCAAAGAAACTAATAATTGACACTGAAGATTTGAAAGTGAAATAACAGCTATGATATGTATATTAGGGTTTATATAGAGCACGAAATCAGTTATTTAATTTTAAAAGAAACCCTATCTTAACTAAGTCTCTTACCTCTGAGCGCAAGTAACGGGGTTTCACTTCAACTGCAGTCACCTTGTTCCCAGAGAAGTATCTAAAATCATAGGCAACTTGTTAATGTGTCGTTTGGTGTCCCAGTGGAGATGGAATCACGCTTAATTTAGTTTGAACACTGACAGATGATATTGAAATTCCAAACTTGCTCAAAACAAACAGGTTTATGGTTCATCGTGTAATATTTCATATGTGCATATGGAGAAATTCTTCCATTCACATTAAAAATATTACCATCAGATTTCTTAATGGCAAGGATCTTATCAAATTTGATAAGTTGCTTCACAATATAAAACATAAAATATTATCTCAACGAAGGATAACGTTGGTCCGGACTTTAAAGAGTAAACTGCCAAAACAATACAAATAAATTAAAAAAACAATTACATATTATATGATAATACATGAAATGATCAAAGTGTATTTATATTTAGTTTCATTTAATAAAATAAGAACAGTTTCACTTACTTTTATTAAGATATAAAGATATTTTAAGTTAAAAGATTGATACGGAAAAGACAATTGTTTGTTTTTCTTACTTCCGCTCGTTTAACTGTCAAAGAATGCGAGTATAATTTACAAAGTTGTGGTTTTTTGTTAATAAAAAACAAAATTAGCGGTTAAAAAATAAACATTGTTAATGCAATTTATTTCTGTTTCTCAGAACTAATTTAAATTTTCGTAAAATTAAAGGTCAACGAACCATGCAATTCTTACAATTATGAAAAAGACATTTGTCAACTTTATTATAGAAGTTTAATAATGACATGGTTTCTTTATACTCAGTAATCAGTAATACAGCAATACAGTCTTAAAATGCATATTAATGTCTACGAATATGTAACCATTTTATACTGAGATATAAGTATAAACATTGATAATAAAGATTTTAGGAATATTATGAACGAAGCTTCATTTTAATCATTGCAAAATATTTTTGATTAAATAATAGGACATAAAATTATCAATGCAGATGGACATTTTAAGTATTTCTTCAAAATTGACATTCTCTTAAATAAACTCTTTCTTTACTTTATTATTTCCTTTGCTGAGGAAGAATTAAGCGAAGAATAAATTTATTTCTGAAAATACCGATTTTCAAAAATAATAATCACGGCGTTTTTTAAAATAATAATTATTTGCAGCATGTTGACTTCTAGTTAAAACCAATTGGTTGTAATTTGTTTTTTTCTTTCACCTTTATTTTTTTTTGTAGTTTATACAATTTTTTGATTACTAACTAAATATTATTTCTAATGGGTCTTTATGTTTAAACGTCAAATAATATCATTTAAATTCAACTTTGACAACGAATTCAAATACAAAAACAATAATAAAGGTATAAAATATCTGAAATAATTTTTATTACGTCCTTACAATTACAAAAGATACATTGCCATTAATCCCTAGGTAATCAGCCCAATTTCAATTATAAAACAGTAGCATAAAATTATGCAATTCCAAGTTTTACTATACTGTACATATTTTTCAATTGAAACTAGATATGTATTCATTAAAAAATATTAAACTATAATTGCTTATTTGTTTATTAAATAAATTTATATGATAGAGTGATTTCTATAGTATCAAATATCTATTGTTTCTTTACCTTTAAGTATATAAATTGTTTAAAATCTTATAAATGAAATAGAAATTTTTAATAGAAAGCTTTTACATTAATTAAATTTTCTAATTAATCTACATAATTGAAGTAGGTATCTATTTATAATAAGACTACGGAAGATTTAATAAATAGAATGTCTTATTGGTATTTGTGCGTATTAGCTTTGCAAATATTTAAATGATAGGATGCAATCTAGGTCGTTATTAAAAAACGCATTTCGCATCTACACCTAAATTAAAGAACATATAAACATTCACTAGTTTATTAAGACAAAAGACAAAGAAATCACTAGGAACAATCGATTAATTAATCACATGTTTGACATTCTAGTAAAATGTTTTATGAGGTATTTTATTCATAAGTCAATAAGTCACATGCTTCGCTGTACAATCCTGATATCATTAATTATTTAATAAGTTTCATTTGTATTCGGCTACTAATTTAAAATATAAATCTGGGTTGTCTATACTATTTATATGAACCATATAAGCCGCAAAGTTAAAATTGGTTTAGAGTGGTTGAATATGGCAGCGTTTATAAAGCAACCCTTTGAATATGTTAAATGAAGTCAAGTTACATTTAAAATTGCAAATTTCGGTTTAACTTACGACCAGCCCCCAGAAACAGAATAACAATAGAAAGAATATTCGATAAATATCATTCAAAACAGATATAATTTGAAATAGAAAATATTTTGTAACTAAAGAATGGGGAGTAAACAGACAATACGACATAGAACTGTATAAATTGGTATAAGCAGATGTTTTTAAATACTTTCTTAAACTTGCATAGATTTCTATTTTGATTTATTTGTGCTTTATTCGATTAATTGTGGTATGCCTATTCAAATAAAAATTGGTAAAAGTGATAAATACCAATATAATAATTAATAAATATGAAATTTTCAATTTTTCTAGAACTCTAGATCTTAAGAATAGTCTAGAGAGATTTTGGAAATTAGAAAATTGTCAAAGTATAGATTAATTAAGCGATGATGATCAGTACTGTGAAAACCATTTTAACAAAACATGTACTGGGAAATGAGGAAGGCCAATTTATCGTTAGACTTCTTCTAAAATTTTCTTTTAAACTCTTAGAGGAATCAAAATATACAGCAATAAAGAGATTTTGTCAACTAGAAAGTAAATTTAAACATAATGTTACATTTTCTAACCAATATATGAATTTCATGCAAGAGTACCAAAACTTGGGACACATGTCGAAAATTGAAAACCCAGATATTCCAAAGTACTGTTTACCGTACCATGGAGTAATCAATGAAAACAGTTGTACAACACAACTTAGGGTAGTTCATGAAGATTCAAGTTGATTAACATCAAACTGGTCTTTAAATGACTTACAATATTTCGGTTCCAAAATTCAACACATTTTCGACTTTCTTCGTAGGTTTTGGTTTAGTTTTCAAGTGATCCTCGGGTACTAAACGCAATGATTACTCAATTAGGAGCTTCCAATATTATAGATTTAGGATTCTCAGAAAGCCCTAAAATTTTAAAAATTCTATGGTGTACTAATTCCAATATGTTTACCTATCATATAATAGTAATAGTATTTTAGCAGAAATTAGTCAACTTTAGGCCCCTCTCGGTTTGTTAAGATCTTGCCAGAACCAATACAAAATCTATGGAACTCTAAACTCACTTGCGATTATTTAATTCTCCAACATTTATGCGATAATCGTCTAAAGTTTAAAAAACAGTTACCACTGCTGAATAAATTCCAATACTCAGTAATGTTACATGTAAAAATATAAAAAGCAGTGAATTACACAGGCTTTGTGATGTCCGAAATAAGGCTAATGCAGCTTGCATTTACGTGGGCAGCAATGGTACTGATTGTAACATTCAAGTTCATCTCCTTTGCTCAAAAATAAAAGTAGCTCCAACGAAAGGTATTGTCATACCTGGAACTATGTGGTGCATTTATCCTTGCAATATTACAAAAACGAGTTATTAATTCACTCAAAAAATTATATCATATTATTTATCGTGTGATTCCTAGATAGTTTTGGGTTGGCTGAGAATGCAACCCGCTGTATTGAAAGTATTTATAAGAAAAACCGTGTGTCAGGAATATAAATACCCACAGTTATTGATCGTTGGAATTTGAAAGTTCTAAATATAATCCTGCCGTAGGGTATTGCCCTAAATATTATTGAGCACACCATATTGGTGGAATAGTCCAAGGTGGTTGTATTAGTCATGGAAGACATGGCCAGAATCATCCATTAATAACTGCCACCCGAATTTAACGAAATTACTAAAACTAAGTAATATTCTTGTGCCTGTTAGCAGGCATACATCTTTATCTGATAGTTGTTCTACGCTAACAAAGTCATAAGGTGCATTTGCGCCGGCCCTGACTGGTGTAGTGGTTAGCATGTTTGGCTCCACACTCAATGGACGCGGGCTCAAACCCGATTGAGGTCGTAAATTTTTCAGCGGAGAAAAAATTTAAAAAACATGCCTTCTCGGATAAGGAAGTAAAATCGTAGGTCCCGTGTCAATGTGATGTTTAGCACGCTAAAAATCCCTACTGGCGGTGGAACTCCTCCAGATTCGGAAAAATTCTAGTAGGCATGGCAAAATGGATATATAATAGTTCTAATCCAAGAGGGCCAAGGGAAATTCCGCATCCCGATCCCTCAGCCATAAAAACACTTGCATACTCATTACGTTTTATTTCTGAATTAACTAAACAAAATCGCACTATTATTGGATCTCTAATTGTTGCCGAACTTTAAAGCAGTATGTATAAATTGTTTTTAGATAGTAAAGTATCCGGAAGAGTCGATTGACGTCCTAATATGCTCAATTACCTTACAACTCTAAACATCTATTAGTGGTAGATGGTAAACATAGATTGGAAAATAATTTTAGGATACAATCATAAAATGCTATTACATGCTGCAGCTAAACTAGTGACTAGAAATTCTATAAGGTGTTCTAAGTTCAAACCCAAATAAATTACTTCCAGCAGGGCTACTGGAAGATTTACTGTAGCTAATCCATTTTATACAGTAGGTGTTGACTATTCTGTGGCATTTTTGTTAAAAGACCGTTGTGGTTGCGGTTATAAACTTGTTAAAGATTATATCCATTTAAATAATATAATGAGAAATTGGGCGTATTCATAATTAATCTAATAATTTGAATGGTCTTCACCCAAATTTATATTTTTTATTTAAATTGACAATTGTTTCGGTAATTTTAACTTTTTATAAAAAAGTAATACCATCATCAGAATGTACAA
>JAHWXV010322694.1:0-11221 GCA_024586415.1 Phrixothrix hirtus
TATAACAAATTTTTAGAAAAATAAAATGTATACAATTAATTTAATTTTTCTATGTTAGATTCGCGATAATTTATGAAATGATTACGTGAATCTAACAGTGTATTATAATTTCGTAATAGTAAAAAAAGTCATTATATAAGCTAATGGGAATCTGAACAATATTAAGCAACAAATTTGAATAAACAGATCATTTTTACAGAGCGTTTCACCATTTTTGCTTTCACTATTTCATCGAGCGTTTTTAGCATTTACCGTATAATACGCATTCCTCGGGTATGTTCTCCCATTTCTCTTCGAAAATGCTTTCCGTCTCAAAGTTGCGAAACGTTGTACAAGAGCTTGCAGATTCCTGGCATGACTCATACATATTCGCTAGCATTAATATCTAACTGGCCTGCTGTGACGATGCAAAATGGAAATTCCTTACCTGACTGTACTTTTTCAGCAGTCAGTTTTTTCCTGCAATGGCGTGCAGCTCGAAATGTCTGCATATCATCATCAAGTGTACTTCGAAAACAACTTGTAAAACCATACGTCCCTATACCTACACACTCTTTGGCGCGCACCTGGCAAATGTAAAAGAAGCATACCCCTATTCTCCCATTGGACCATATTCTATGAAAAATTTTAATCTGGCTGCTTTGTGAGCAACGGTGTGAAAAGATAACTTCAGCGGGAATGGGTTCAGGAATGAATGCTTAGTAACAGACATTTAAAATTTATTGCTGACTTTTCATCCACATGTTTGGCAAATTTTTGTTTTCACCTGCAATTGTTCGTTTCACTTTTTTTGGCCCACCCTGTTTAAATTCAGGGGGTGGGGTTGCTATTTATTGATTAAGCTTAGTAACTTTCAATAGTAACCTATTTATTTGTTGTTTAAAATTTGTGCATGCACTTCTTCCTATTATTTAGCATCAACCCCTGGTCCTATTTTCGCTAAAGCTGTCCAACCAAACAGGAAGTATGCGAGATAAAGCCGAAGTGACCGTTGCAACTCTTCTAAATTAAAAGTCGTTTATGTAAAATAAACACAATTAAACAAATATTATACATTCATAGCCACCAAACGTTACAAAATTAAAATAACTGAATGGTTCGGGAAATCATAGTATACATGTACATAGAACTAGTATAAAAAGTTAGTTACAATAGAATTAGTTTTTCGAGTAGATATGTAGACAATCCAACGTATAGCAAAATAAATATTTGTAGTTAGTAGGATGAAATATGATGAATCATTATGCTTTGGTTTAGGTTTTATTAATAAAACTTTGCGAGTACGATAGAGTGAAAGCATAATATAAAAGAACTCGCTACAAAACTCCGACTAGAGAGTAAAGACGTGGTTTAACAAATGATTTGTAACGATTAGAACGTGGTGAACTAAAAGTTCACCGTTAGGACACATAGAGAGCGAATAAAAGCAAGTCCGTTTACCATTCAGTGCTGCGGGTTAATCTTGACGTCGTAAAGGAATAATTGCCAGCTAGTCCATGCAATGTCGGGGTTAGTTCCATTACAAATGGTTGGAACACCATTGGAATGTGGATGTCTACCTATAAATAATGTAAAACATAAACCATAACACTCACTAAATTCGAAGGTCTATCCCACTTTTAGTTTACTGAGCGTCAGTCATTTATATCAAAATCGAACTAATTTCTGTACCTAACCTAATAACATTCATCTGCCTAGGCCGTATACTCCACTTCTTTGTAAGAACAACATATTAGAAAACAAGGTCATTTATGCCAATCGAAATCTTCACTTTGAACATTTAAACAACAACTAGTAATTTATATTCCTTTCGAAACGCGTGTCACAAGCAAAAGATATATGTACTTTGCCTTTTGAGTTGTAGGCTAACTTAATAATAACAAAAGCAGAGTTTATCCTATTCAGTTGCAATCTAAAGTACTAGGGTTGCAATTTGACTTGAATAAGTCAGAGTCCGACACTGTGTTACGTGGTACTACCCGGAAACACCTGTGCCTACACACAACTCACTAAAAGTTGACACAGCTGAAGGCGCAGAGTTTTCTGGAGGAAAAACGCAGTTTGGGTCATTGAAATAATCTGACTTTTGCGTTAATAAATATTTAAATCGTGTAATTTTCGTTAATTATGTCAATAGCCAGGTTGCTGTAAATAAATTAGGCACAGTTTCATCTGTGTATTCTAATTATTTAACTCGATTCTTAAATTTATACTTCTTTAGTTTTAATCAAGTGACAACGTCTTCTATTTTAGCTCGATTATTCACTTTTAGGCTACAGCATATACAGTATGAAGTAAGAAACAGATAAATCGCCGAGTCGGTAGTGCCTCTACATTTCTGCTTTCTTCTCACGATTGTCTTAGCGCTGCTTTGGCGGGCTAAAATACTGGCAACATTGAAGATTCCATAAAAAAAACGTTTTTGGATTTCCTGGGAAACATATGGCAACGATCATGTTTTCGAAACCAAACCCTGAAGAATGAACTTGTGTAACAATTGTGATGGTAATTTATAACTTGTTTCATCGAAAGTTTGCCAACCAACCTGCAGCTGGTGAACCAGTTTCTTCTCAAATCTGGCAAATGATTGCACATTTGTAAACATACAGCTTCTTTGGAATTTTTGATATTGAGATAATTTTTTGGCTGCAAATCATCGTGGATTTCACTATGCGACGTATGGAACGCTTTCGAATCAACCGTTAAAAAGTTTTGATTTCGTACTTCTAAGTTTATTTAGGGGGAAAAGATTCTTTCAAATGTAGCGTGTTTTTCAACCAAGTAATAAACCTTGTTTTTCTGATAGAATGTCTCAAACACTTCGCGAATAGCTGTTATTTTATCTATCATGCTTGTATCATCAAATGTAATAACACTTAGTCTAAATCGAAAATTTTTTTGCAACGTGTCAACTTTATGCGAACATTTTTTCTTCCTCCATGATGTTTGCCCGCGAAGTGCAAAAGTTGAAGTAACGCCTGCATTTCTCCTTTTGGCACCTACTCGCGATTATTTCAAATTACTGCATCTTGTTACACCATCAGTGATGCTGTTGGGCATAATACTTCACGCGTTAATGTATTTTTCGCATCTACAGTAATCCCAGTTGGATTTCTGATTCGGAAGTACGTGGAGGTATAATTGCTCTACTATGTACCATCCTTCCCATAGTAATATTGATAGTTATTGCTTTTATCTACACTCGATGGTGATTACGGTCACTACAAGAGCGATCTTTATCTGTCGCTTTCGACTCAGTAGCTAGATACCTATTCCTCAATCGGCCAATGCGTTCTCAACATGCCATCCACTTCACTGCCGGCAGGTATATTTTGATTAAGCGCTCAAACGCTCAATTTCATTTACGTACGAATCCATGGTAGATTTTTATATTACAAAATGCCCACAGTTGATTTACGCTAATCAAAAAAATAGTAAATTTTCAATTAATAAAATTATGACTTTCTCGTCCTCAGTCTAGTACAAAAAGCAAGCATTTCGTTAAATTTCCAATTATTTGAAAGGTTACCAAGTAGGCAATAGAAGTAATCACTAATTATGGATAAAAAGTTTCATAATTTCGACTTTTCGAAATACTAGTGAAATTATTTATAAAATTAATACAGTAGATGACATCACGATAAGCCTCGCCTATGTAAAAGCGGGTTGAAATAGTCCCCGTTGTGACGCAAGGGTCTAGTACTATCGCTTGCAACTACGGATAAAACGCGAATTAATAATTCTTAGTCGAGCGGACATTGTTGTCACTGCTGCAACTACTGTAAATCAAAATTTACTTTAGGTATAATAATCCTTGGTTTACATTTGTCACTCCAAAAATAGAAAAGCAATGACCCTAGAGCTTGCTTATACCTGTAATTTTAAGATACCCTTACGTTGTCTTCCAGTAAGATCAATAAACGTATTTATTTTCACATACATTGAATATTGATAAAATATAAAACATTAAATTTCAAACCAATCCTTAATCCAGTACAAGTTATAATAAATTTAGGGCAACCCGCACTTGTTCGTTTTAAAGAAAAACTCCTTTTTGTGAACATTAGGTTTTAGTTATACCAGGTGCGAGATAATCCTTTATTTAAATCTTACTGCATACTACAAAGTTTTCGAAAATAAATTGTCGTAAACTGAAATAAGCTGTACGAACACTGTCGCAAAACTATCCGACCTTCCTTCGCATTTCCCCGCTGATGTTATTCTGCGTCAGCAGGCTGGTGGCATCGTTCGAAGTAGTCCCCATTTGATTGAAGAATACGCTGCCAACTGCCTTTCCACTTTTGGAAGCAGTCCTGGAGCTCGTTTTTTGGTATAACCTTTAGAGCGTTCGCCGTACTAGTTTCGACTGTTTCTTTGTCGTCGAATCGATATCCTTTGAGCGGCATTTTTAATCTTGAGAACAGCCAAAAGTCGCAGGGAGCTACATCAGGATTGTACGGAGGCTGACGGAGCTGCACAAGATTCGATGCATGCGCTGGCGCGTTATCGTGATGCAAAAGCGAGCCACCGCTTGACCAAAGTTGAGGGCAAGATCACATTCAAGTTCTTGCACAATCAATCGACGGTCGCACACGTTCGATATTAGCCGATGTTGTCGTCGTCGAAGGCCGCCTCGGACGTGGTTTTCTATCAACAGATATGCGGCCATTTTTGAACCGCTTATACCACTCTTTTATTTGTGTTTTGCTCATACACTCGTCCCCAAATGCCGTCTTCATCATTGCGATGGTCTCCGTACAACTCTTTTCGAGTTTTACACAAAATTTGATGCAAATTCGTTGCTCCGATCTTTCCGTCATTTTCTGCGACGAACGTAATCAACACGTTGTAAACAAACGCACGCTAACTAAGGTGTTCGGACGAACACTGCAGCATCGAGGGAGTTCATAAAGCTTTGCGGTTGCTACTCGTACTCGGCAGAGGGCGATACAATTGTTAGGCGCGAAGATATGAAAGAAGGTCGGATTAGTTTTGGGACAGTCTTCGTATATATTAATTACATTTATATATGACTTATTACTTCGTCTATCTTCGGGTAGCTGGTAGACTTTGGTTGATAACTTCCCACCGGCATCAACTTGTCATTTTTCCAGACGGTATTTGGAAGTTGGTATTTATTTAGTACTTCCGGAGTAACTTGTACTTTTGAAGGAACTCAACTTCAAACCATTTATTGTGAAGATTCTGCGAAACATCATCGAAACTAAGTTGGTTCGTGTTCACATACGGTGACTTGTTGGTAATTTAAACCGTTCTTTAATCACTAAATACTTCCCAGTTTGTCCTTTTATACATTTAACTCATTGCTGTAAAAACTCTTTCTTGCAGATTGGGGGCGCACATTTTAAACTATGTCTTTCTTATATTCTTAAAACGTTCCTTTAAATTCTCACGTTGGGATTTTAATCCCAAATTTGTTTTGTCGGAACATCATTCGTGATTACTAATAAATATTTGTACTTTTAATTTTTAACTTTTATGGGCTACAGTTTTCATGTAACCGCAACGTGTGTATTAGCTTAAATGACTACAAATCTTATTTTCTAGGTACATCCCCGCTAAAATAAATTTCTATATTCTACATTTAAAATTACCTGCAACCAACATTACAACTATGTTACGCAGTATGTTATAGATGAGTAGTCTTCCAGTTCAAAATTAATTATACAAAAATGTAACAAAAAATTAAGTAAACATATCACTTAATAGTGTAATTAACTTTCTTTTTTATATAGTATCAGTTCGCAAATTGTTTCAGTTATAAAAATGGTGAAATTGTATTCTTATTTGTTCGCAAGTGCATTGTTTGTTTCCGTGAGAAAAGAAAATTTACATTACATTATTTAGTGTTGATTTAATTTAATTTTAATCTTGTTACTCCATTTAACGAGAAGGGATATCCAATTTAATTACAATCGTTTACTTCCTTCCAACGAGACTTCTAATTTTACTTTTAGAAAGTGCCCATGATATTAATTTAATTGTTTAAGTTTCCTTGCATATTTATTTGAATTTAGTTTACCAAGAGAAACCATACATTTTTAACTGCGACACTGCGAAATCGTATCAAAGTTGAAACAGTATCAATTGACAGAAAATGAGGCTTCTCTTACTTTTGGCAGGCGAGGACGTGTCAGAATACCCAACTTAGCGTAGGCGATATGTACAATTTTGAGTGAACTCAGAAAGAACGCGGGGCGGCGCTTGAGTCTTCCATCTCCAATGCAAAATTCGTGAAATGTCGTACGCTTATAAATACCTTCAAACTCGATTATCCGAATGTAGTGAGACCGGGTAAACCGAACTTTTAATGCATATACTTGTTTTCTCTTTCCATCATTGTCGAACCTAACGTTCCCATTGGACTGTTGTGAACATTTTACCACGATCTCATAATCAGATAGAAGCTAGTGCACAGTGTCGTCTTCCAAATTAATCAACTCGGATGGCTTCTCGTACATTTGAGCACCCTTCAATTTCTTGAAACATTTCCACAAAAGTTTGATTTTGTTTCATCACTGGCTTCAGATTCTTAAACTTTAAATGATAATTCTGACCACAATTTCCTTTAGGAATTCTGTAGCCTGGTAACTGTTACATCGTCCCAAACAGTTGCATATGTGTAGATCACATTTTTTAATTTTCTTGAAGATGGTTTTGTCCTTTTTTCGCTGTCTTCATTTTTGTATCTACGTTTTAAAGGTTCAAGTAACGTAAAGTTGGGTGGAAAAACATTATCACAAATGTCTCCACTTCTTAACTCGTTCTCTGCTGGATGAGGACATTTAATGTTCATTCTTCTATCTTCAGTTGTTTAACAAGCCGAACAAAATGTTTACAAAACCAACTTTTATCTGTGGATATCCATGCTGATTTTCGTGATTGACATTCTTTAACGCTCTTGGTTCTCCGACTTCCCCTGAGGGGAAGTTTATGTTCACCTGTTGCATTATCTTTATCGTCAACTGTAGATGACAATAATTTTCAAGAAAATTTTTCATAAAATAATTATGTCTCATCAACATCATAAATTTAGGGTGGGATAAGTCTCTTCAGCAACAAGCCTTTTAAACTGTTTTTTGTAATCTTCACTATCAGCGTTATATCCTGATGACATTGTACCAATGACTAAGTTCCATGACATTTTTCCATCTGCCTAACTAACCTACACTTGCTGTAAACTTAGGATCTCTATCTAGTTTTCGTGGTAGAAAAAAATTCTATAATCATCAATAAAATTTAATATTCGCCGCTGCGAGTAAGCGAAATGCCGGCTAGTTTAATACAATCTTGATTTAAAAGATTTGAAGCTTGAGCATGTAGCGACAAATAGAAGAAAGAAAGATACGGACACCAATACGACTGATGAACAAACAACCACTCCGTACTTGTCTGAAACTAAAGATTTAAAGAATAAATTGTTAAAACGACTAATATGCCAGTGTTAAGGCAATAAAACAACAAATTAATTAAATCCAAAATATCTATCTTTACTCGAATAACCTTTGGGGCAAAACAGTAGCACACCCAATGCCATTTTCATATTTAGTGTAATATGGCAATATTTAGTTAGTAATCGAAGTTACAAGATATACAAAGCTATAACATTATTTCAATTTAAAATAAATTAAGTAAGTACGCTAATGCACAATAAATTAGCAGAGATAACAAGATCTTTTGAGATTATAATAGATTTTTGCATAAAGTTAAAATTATAATTTAGCAAAATTGAACATTGAATAACAGAACGCATTGGTGTTAAACTGATAAAAATACAGGTTCTTATATTTTCTTAACACATATGTCGGCGCACGCATTAAAATATTAGTTATAAAATTTTGTTTGTCTTGTATATAGAAATTCAATGTAGTGACTTTTAATTTCTTAGGTTGCATTCGTTGCGAATTGCAATACCAATTCGCGCGCTTTAAACAGTACAAAATTGATCCGCTCTCAATACAGACGCTTGTTACTCAATTTATCGCTTTCAATTTATTTATCGTTACACTTATAATTTTTTCGTTATTAGTTTTTGCAGTGGTTATACAACGTACATATATTTAATTTAAAGACTCAATTTAGTATTTTATCGGATAGTGTTTTTGGTCTACCTTAAATTCCTTGTTCCATCCCCTTATATCTAAATCAAATTCTTGAAGACCAAGCTTCACCTGATTGCAAACATCAAACTAAAAGGTAAGTGGTTTTCATTTAAATAATAAATTGCTCATTTATTTGTTTAATTGGCGTAAGTTGTATAAGCACACTCACGGTCCTTCGCTTTAACTAAATTTTGTTTGGGGCATAAACCCCAGCCCCAAAATACAGTTCATAAATCTAATCGTTCCGCTCTAAATGTGCTTTGTGAAAACCCGCTAAATTTAAATCTTTGGTATCAAATCGCACAACATATGAAAACGTATAAATTTAAAATAATGTTTGTAATTATCTTAAATTGAGACTAATTACATAAATTTGAAAAAATCAGGAAATTGAATTTTAAGTTAAAATATAAGAACCTGTGTTTTTATCGGTTTTATTATAATATTTTTGTCTAGTTTCGACAATAAAATTCTCGTGTCATCATTAAAAAATGTTGTGAAACGCCTGTATATAAAAATACATATGAAAGTCGTTTAATTAATATTTTGATTCATTTAGATATTTAAGTTTGCCTAAACACCCCGTATATTAATTCAATATAGTATATTTGTTGCTCGCTTTATATAAATAAAAAAGTGCCCGTTTTGATAGAAGATTGTTCGAATTATTTTGGTCCTATTAAGGAATCATTTATTTAAGGAAATGTAACGAATTTTGAAGATTAAGCGTCTTCTTCTTTAACATATTAACCTTGTTTTTATGTCATCGGTTTTTTTTAAGATTTTGCAAATTACAACGCATGATTATATTCGTAAATGTTGTGCTAATTTCAGAGTAATTGTTTCGTGCTAGACGTTTTCTGTTTGAAATAGTAACTAATGCGGTTGATGATGTTCAAAATTAAGTACGATTTCTTCTGGCAAGGTGGCGTCTCGCTTCACTGATTGGAAGCCCGATTGAAGCAAAAGTTTCCTAGCATGTAGTGTTTTAAAGTTTAGACTAGTAACGCCTTCGTTTTTCATTAAAGTAACCTCGTTTGATAGAATTTTGAGGGATCATTTTTTCGACGCCAAACCAGGCATTTCACTTGCAGTCGTTACACATGATAACCCATAGGTTTGTGAGATGGTCGTTACCTTGGCGTAGGACGAAAATGTAATACAGGCTTCAAGGTACTACAGTTAACTGTACGTAAGTGATTTTTACTCATCATGATACGGTAATAACTTCCGGAATAATGCCATTTTAGTAATCAAGAGGGCTAAAGTGACCGATACGAGGTGTTGCCGAAAAATCAACCAAGAAAACGTTACGTTGTGTGCAAACTCTTAATTAAATGTGTGAATTGTGTGAATATTAAATCAAACTTTTAGATACTCACATCTAATATAATCACTTATGACCGTTGTTAATTGAAGCAGTTGCGGATACATATGTGTAACCTTTTCATGTTAATCAAATTGGAGTAGTTAAGCTGCTGGAATGTATTACCTTAATTACCAACGTAGCTGTACGAGTGGGATTCCATGATAAATAATAAAAACCTAATTCTGACCACCTGACCATCTTCTTCTTTATTTTATTATACTTGTTTAATTTATATAAATCTTTTTATTTCTGTAGGATACAGACTTTTTCCCTTATATTTCATATACATAGCAAATATGATTGGACCGTTGCACATTGTGTACCAGCGATCTCTGGTAAACCCTCTATTTAACATTTATGCCAACATTGTAGCCTAAGATTACATAATTCAGTGGCGTAGCCAAAACTACGAACGGCTTCGTTTTTAGCAATCCTCACTTAGTTTTACCTCTAAATATAGTCGTCTACCATCTTTATTTTGTGCATAGCAAATTCGTTCGATATTTTTAGTCATCACTGGCCTAGATTAGGACACAAGCTCAGTTAGAACCAAATTAATGGCGCTCTTTCAAGGTGATTTGTCACAGAAACTTTGGTTCAAGAAGAACCCCCACCTATTGCCAGCTATCGGCGTACATCTATTAGCCTGAAAGATATGAGAAAAATTCATCAAGGGTTAAAATCAATTTTGACTGACAATCTGCTATGGCAAATTGAGAAAAATATATACAAGCAGGAGACATCTGTAGCTGAGACTACTTTAAAATTAAATATTCGTTTTAATAATTATAGGTAAGCACGTATTGCTAAATAAATTAAATTATAAGCGAATCACAATTAAAAATGAATCTAATTAAAGCAGAAATTTAATGATAAGAAGAATAGGTCATAAGTAACTTCATAAATGTATTTTAATAAGATTTAAAATATACGATTTTTACTGCGAGTAAAATTTCTTAATATTACCGAAGAAATGTAGATCGTCGGATCCATGTGAGGACATTATCAACCACAAAAGAAATAATTAGGACATGGGTTTCTTAACAAATCCAAAATGCGGAGTTATAGTAGGAAAACAGTAGCGGCGTTAAATGCGATTTTGTACAGCATCAAGCAGCTTTGGAAAGTATGACCGGGAAGTTTCACAGAAACGACGTTACCATCGTGAAAATTGAATATATCATAGAATTAATTGTATGAATCCAAATCGTGGCGGTTAACTATCTCAAAATAATAATAAAAACAAAGTAATTAATTATTAGAATAAAAACATTCTTCCCGTTGTCGCAGTTTATTCAAAACTGAAATTGCGAAGTGTTTGAATTAAACCAATTTCGCTATGCAAGAAAGCGCGTAATCAAAGGCCCCGAATCGAAGAAAATGAATTACCCGAATTTAAAGTAGCAGTTTTGTTGAACGTGTGAAGTTCTTTCGCAGGCTCGGGAACCCATAAGCCATCACGACGGAGAGCAGTAATACATATCTTCTGTGGAGATCGTGGATGCATTACTTGCGTTGACGGTGTCTAAACATGGATTACCCAAATTTTAGTGTCAGTATATTTGCGTAGTCCTTCTTCTACCTCTTGAATAAGTCCAAATTCAAGGGACGGAAAAGATATTCTGTAAACTATCTGTAACTGTTGTTTGGGTGTGTACGTTAATTAACCTCATTTCGTTGTCAATAGATGTCTTGTCATTTAATTAGACTTATTTTTGACAGTAGAATA
>JAHWXV010322704.1:0-10666 GCA_024586415.1 Phrixothrix hirtus
TTAACCTAAATAAACTAATTTTGACAGTTTGATAACTTCAGGTAAATTCATTTGTTAACACATTTTTATTTTAAATATACATGACATTGTCTAAATTGTAAGTTTAAAATTTAATAAAGTTCCTTTGATATAATTTTGTAGTTTAGCTACGCCATCGCCCAGATATATTATAGTTTACGTAAATCACCGTTAATTGGCAAAATTGGACACAGTAATAGGTTAGACACAAAAATCATGTCGCCCAAACAGTCCTGTATAGACAATATAGTTTCTGTATCGTAACCACATAGATGACCAACGTAGGTTTTTACCTAGATGAATGATGTCAATTATATATCTTTTCTATGTGGTTCCAATATTTGTGTTCTGGGGTTACATTGATTTACTTGTTTGTAGTTATTTTACGACATATTCTTTACCTATTTTTTGATTTCATTGCAATTATATGTATTTATTTATTTATTTAAATAATGTACTATGATTAGCCATCACTTTTTTATCTGCTTGTTGTAAATATAGTTAATCATTGTTAATAATTCGTTTCTGGATATTGAAAGAATAATCCTGTGGCGTCCAATATTTTCGTTTCTTTAATAGTACACAATATTTAATATAGGATAAAACCCACTTCCCCTCTTCGACATTTATTTTAACTAGCTGAAGCAGTATCTTGCTATATTACATGTATCGTGTTGATACAGTTTTGAATTAGTACGTTACAATTTAAAACAAATATAATGGTCTAATATTGTTTGCATATTGCATGTATATACGATTTTATTATTTAAAATTTACATGGTAATAATATTATATTACATTGGATCAATATTTAAATACCTAATCAGAATTACACATTTTCTCAACATAAAATTGTTCACAAATTCTTGCTCCGACATGGCGATCTCCGTTATTACAAGAAATACAGAGGTAGTTAAATTGGACGAAAAATACCTTTTGCAATGTAATATCAGTCCTATTAGTACATTTGACAAATTCGAAGTAGTCTAGAAGATTTAGCAACAAAAGTAAATTTAAAAGATATTGAATTTTCTCCAAATCATTAGCGTAAGCAAGTCAAAAATTTATATTGCGACGTTCTACATGCACTTTTTCATTATTTACTTATTGGTTTGGCCCATTTTTTTCTAAATATTGTTGTACCGCTATAGTCATTAACATCATTTTTTCTTATGGGGTTTATACTTAATTTTGGAGTTTTGCCTATCAAAATGTAAAACCATAACATATATATTTTGAACTTGTTTTAAATTTATAGAAAATGTCACAGATTATTAACAGAATTTGTCATGCAGTTAGTGGGAGATTCCTCACTGAATTCCTTGAAGAAGTACCAATATAAAGGAATAGATAATTACATGATTAAAAATTAAGAATTATGAATTATGATAAGGTAGAACAATAATATATTTTTTTGAAATATAATTATAACATTTTTTTAAATATTTATTTACAAAGTGAAAATTATTTTCAAACATGCCAAAACGATTTTTAAGGGTCGGTGACGATAGTGATGTCAACAATCGGTAAACGCGCATTAAGTATTGTTGGGTTGAGTATATTATCTATCAAAACTGCATTGTAGTTACATATTCTTATAAATTTCTACTTCTATAGCAGGTGAATTTAATTTTATACTTGTTTTCGTTTAATAGTGTAGGTAATTTTCAATTTTAATAATTTCGTCGTCGCTGTAGAATTGCTGCTTAATTATTATTAATTTACGTATGCGTTTTTAGAACAGATAGAAGTTTAGTGTTTTAGTTGTTAATTAGTGAGGTAAATTACCCGACGATCGCTCAGCAAAACTCCCTTTCGTCAATTCTAAAAATTAACTAGTACAACTAGTAATATATGTAGGAATTAAATTATAAAACCAGTATACTTACCTACTAAAATATAAAACAATAAATTGACAATACTAAGTAATTAAAAACTATTTTTAACCTGTAAGGCAACAAGTTATAACTCCACTGTACAAATGTATACGTAAATTCAAATAACTTAAATTACACTAACCAAATTTTCAAACAAATTATTAAACAAATTCTAAAATAATCAAAATTTTAAGCAAAACAAGCACAAGTAATAATGAAATCACCTACTCGACAAACTTTCTTACTGATAGATGACATCACGCCAATGAAAACTCGTTTCAGCGCATAAGATTATAATTAGAATTTTAAGGTTTTTTAATAAATAAATAAATAAATTAGTTATTGAAAGAATAAATTTAAATAATTAAAAGGTAACTAAATTATTATCCAATTAGTAATGCCTTATTAAAATTGAAAATATGTGCAAGAACTCTATTGGCTTTTAAAGTGTATTTATAGTTACACTTTTAAATAGGTACCAATATAAAAGAAATAAAAAATACCACATAGAATTTAATTTGAAATATATTTTAAACTATGGGTGCATATATGAGACCTTACAGTAGTTGTAAATAATATTTATGTATTTCAAAATAAAAATTTAATTCGATTGGAAAAAATAAGAATTCTCGTGTAGATATTCAACTTCAGTTATATCTAGTAACATTAATTATGAATGAATAAAGGCTGACTATACTTTTACTTGTGATTAGTTATTAAAATTCCTTATACTATAGCAATATCGTTGACATCAAAGGTATATTAATTATGGCATAGTCTTAATATGGCAGCAAACATGTGAAATTAACCAATATTTCGAATTGGGGTAGCACAACTTCAAACGATACGCCCCACGAAAATATCGATTATAGGCTCATATGAATGTACTTATAATTGATATTCACATTACTACCAAGCGATTATGTGTATTAAATTGCTTTCATTTGATACATTCAAATAACGATAGTTAATGTTTTTTGGTAAATTATAAGACGTCAAAGATTACTTTTAAAGTAACCATTTGATTTATTTTTGCGTTTAAATCAAACATGATTTTACTTTTAGAAACTTAAAGCATGTGGAAAACCGTATTTTAATTTTAACTTCAATCCTCTTTGCTTTGATAGAGTTCTCCATCACTGCCTATTGCCACATTGAGATATACGCTTTATAATTAAGCTTTTGATATCTGTTTGCACGATATTTGCTACAATCATATTACAAATGCTATAACTGGTAAACAATAGGTTTAATTTAATAAGAAGAACGGGCACATTTTATTAAAATTTCATAAAACAAAATAGAAAAATAATTTAAACTGAAAGCATACGGTGCTCAACTACATAATCACGATATTAAATTGTTTTCAAAGGAATTCTGATTAGATTATTAAATTCATTAATAATCCAGAAATATAAAGAATATAACTAAATTAATGCTGTGGGTTTTACGAAACTTTTATATTTTATAAAAATAAAAAATTAAATTTGTATGGTAAAGCCTGTATCATATAAAGTAACAATTTTTGGATTAAGAATGTCTAATATGAGACCCTTCTAACCAAATGAGTAGGCAATGGCTATTTAAGAAAGATTTGTATACATAAAATAACTAAATAATATGAAAAACCTGTTCTGAAAGTAAGACCGCTAGATTTGTGAATATGCCGTAAAATATAATCCTATTGCATAACAATTGTTTAACAACTGCATGCAACTTAATCCTCGTTTCGTTTCTCAATGAGTTTACAATTATCTTTAACATCTTCTGGAATTCATGCTAAAATCAGTGGCCTCAAACATTAAAACGGACAAATTCTTTAATGTACTTAGGTAATTGTAAAATGTACAAATTAAAAGGAAAGAGTATATTATCACATAATAAATCATATGGAGTTCAGTTATAAAACTGCCACACAATGGAATATCCCATTAATTTAAAATTGGATATTATTTGAACTTCAAAACTAGTCTTTTTGTTTAAGTAAATAGTAGGAACCCTATTAACATTATTTACTTTATGTGTAATACCTTGAAAGTTTCATATTACTCATATAAATTATAAAATTAATTTTGTATATTAATTAATGCTTTTAAAATGACTAAATATTAATTTAAAAGACAGACAACTAGACATTTTATTACCTATCTGTACACTTCTATTGAAAAACAATCAACTAGTTTCGTTCAATTAGTGCCACAGTGCGATTAACTATTGATAGTGCAAACCCACGAACTGTTAATAAATTAGAAGCTAATGTTAATTGTTTTTTATATTCCAAGGACAATAAACACAGATACAAGAAAGAGATGGAACATATACAGAAAAGTTAACGATTGTACCAAGCACCATGCCCCTGAAGTTACTATTCAAGTAACTCTTAAAGCACAAATCGGAAAGGAACAATCGCAAGGAGAAACTACAAACGCTGCTGAATACAGGAGCAACGAAGACTATAGTCAAACCCAACATTGTAGGAAATAAAAGATTACTGCCTTTACAGCTGCAATTACAAGAAATCGTACAATTGTTCCTGGTGAAATTATTACAGATATTGAGATCGGTTGTCGGAAATGTACGCATTGCATACTAGTAGATGATACCTAAGAGGCTGTCATATTGGGTATGGATATAACGTCTGAGTTTGATTTCGCCTTAGACTTGAAGCTAGTATCGTACGGATTGAGGACAAAGATATCTATTAATCGCGAGGGAATTACTATATAAAAATAATTCTAGCAGAGGTAGAAACATTACCTCCAAGAAGCGAAACAGTAGTTATGAGCCAGCCGAATGAAGAGTTTCAGGCTGAACCTGTAGGAATCCTAGAAACCAACAATATATTGGTCATGACACGCCAGCTGCTGAAGTGTTGATTGATATCAATGAAACGACATCTGTTCGCTTGATTAATGTTAATACCTTCAATATGACTCTAAAGACGAGCAATTGAGAGGGAACATTCACACCTATCTCATTTGTGGTAAATTGAACGAAAACCGGTGAGAAAGTTCTGCATGTAAATAATTTATCTAAGCTTCGTGCCATACTTGAATCTTTGGTTAACGGTTTAGCTCATGAGCGAAAGAACGAAGTCAGGAAATTGATCCAATGATATACCGACACATTGCCGCTGATGATGGTTTGAATGGACGAACAAACATTGTGACGCATAGCATAGATACTGAAGATACCCGATCAATACATTAATGACCAAGAAGCCTGTCCTTATCCAAACGATAGGAAGGCGAAAAGATAATCAAGGACATGGCCCGTGAATGGATTATAAAATCGTTTAGTAGGCCTTGAGTATTACCAGTGGTACTTCTTAAAAGGAAAAGTAGTAGCACTACAATGTGTGTAAATTAATGTCGCTTGAATTATGGGACCAAGAAGGACAGTTATCCTCTACCCACAACTGACGACACTTTAGGCACCCTTTCCGGATCTAAATTATTTTCCACTTTAGATATGAATAAAGGATATTGCCAGGGAAATGGTGGCATTCTCCATTGATTCCGATCCCTGGCTTTTGTATAGTGCAGCGACGTTTGAAAGGCTAATGGAATATATTTATTCGATGTCATAGTTATAGAAAAGTCATTTGATGAACACTTGAAAAATTTTGAAGAGGTGTTTCAAAGATTGCGAAGTGTACATCAAGATCTCAGTCAGGAAATGTACAACGTGTTTCGAAACAATGTGAAGCACTTAGATCTTATGGTTTGTGTGAAAGGTGTCAGCTAACCCAGAGAAAATTCAGCTCGTAAATGAACGGCCGCAACCAAGAGATAAACATGAAATGGGAATCTTCTTGGGGTAACGCACTTACCGCAAACCTCTTACAAAGCTTACTGAAGAAGATCAACTGTATTTATGGAAAAATAACTGCCAGGGCTCATTTAACACATTTAATCGAACTTTGGTAATCGCACTCATACATAGTTTTGCTAGAATGGACGAGAGATTTGTATTAAATACAGACGTTAGCCACATGGGCATCGGTGCAATACTGTTGCAACGTGCCAAGTGTTACTCAAACCTGAAAGCAACTATTGTGTTACTCGCAAGAACTGCTAGCAATGGTAAAACTGTTGAACACTTTTACATGAAATTCATTATTAAGAATTGATCAAGCAGCATTGAAATGGCTATTACAGTTTAAGGATCCACAAGGCCAAATGGCGAATGAGTTAAATGACTACAAGAATATAACTTTAAAGTTGAATATTGGGTCGGAAGAAAGCTATGAAATGCTGACCCTTTATCAATATAGCCTCGCCCAGAAGACTGAAAATGCTACTCTGCATTGAAGTGAAAAGTTGAAGAATATTTTATCAACTACAGTACTGTAATCAACAACGGATAATATGGATAATATCACTTATTAAAGTGGAAAAGTTGAGATCAAAGACTAGTTTAGGAGGAAGTGGCCCCATTTAATCTCACCGTTGAAAATATTGGTCTTAATGAGATTGCTTGGATGTTTAAAGCGGCCCTTAAAAAAAGCATCGAAGGATGAGGATGGAAGTGAAGGACAAACGTAGCTGGAGGTTCCGAAAAACAGACTAGTGGAAGATTTGCAATAACTGCACGATGGTCCAGGGGAAGAAATCGGCATATGGGAATAAATAAAATTCTGGAAAGGTCTGTGAATGATTTTATTGGGTGAAGTGTAGGGAAGATTTTAGGCGTGGTGCAGAAAACATGTAACATGCGTTTCTGTGAGCGGTCCATTGGAAAGACAAAAAGCACCAATGAGACAATATAATGTGGGTAATCCATTTGAAAAATTAGCAGTTGATATAGCCGATCCGTTTCCGGAAACAGAAGCAGGAAATAAATATGTCCGAGTTGCGATGTATTATTTTAGTAAATGGAACGAATCATACACCTTACCAAATCAAGACACAGTTACAGTAACCGATACCTTGGTGAAATAACTGTTTAGCCGCTTCGGAATTCTATTCAAATTGCATTCAAACCAATGAAGGGAAGTTGAGTCAGCTTTATTACACAGGATTTTCCAGCTGTTGAAAATACGCAAGATCAAAACAGCCGCTTTTCATCCGCAGTTAGAGAGAAAAGTAGAACGTATGAATCGAAAATATTTGCCTCGCACCCTCAAAGAGATTGATAGCAGTACTTACAACTGTCATTGGTAGCATACCTGTCTGCTGTAGACGAATCTCCAACTCCAACTGTTTGGGTGTGAAATTAGGCTGAAGAGGCCTCAAGAGAAGGTATTTGCTGGAATTAATAGGCTGGAAATCTACAAAGAAACTAAATTTGATTAATGGGAGGGTTCTAAATAACGTTCAGATTACAAATAATTGAATGAAATTTCACTATGGTGCAAGTTCAAAAACTAGGGGATTTCAACCCAATTACCTAGTTTGGTTGTAGCATCCCCAACGATGACGCACTTTATACTCCAAATTTCAAAGATCCTGAGGAGGTTTGTGTAAAGTTATAGAAAGGATCAACTATGTAATATACCGGTTAATGAAATTGCACAAAGGATAGCCTAAGGTGGTTTACATGAACCATTTATCCCCATAAGCTGGGAGGAAAACAAGATCAGACCAAGAAGAACATGAATAAAAGACGAATCACGTTCAGTTTGAAAACGTAGAAGTCAAGGATAGTAAAAATTCATCTATTAAATTAATGTCAACCTGAACATGACCCTGAAAAGCTCTGTTTAGGATTACCGCTGAAGAATACAAAAATTTACTTGATGTTCCAGAGAAGTAACTCTTAGTAAAGTCTGTAAAGTGCCACCTCTTCAAAAAACGGGACTGCAAATGAGGCTCGGAGTGCAGATCCCGGGGTTTGAAAATAAACGTAGGACAATCGCAAGAGCAAAGTTCAAGTTTGCTGATATGGGACATAACAATCTTAAAGACTAGAGAGCGTAACTAAATTGAAAATAACAAAAATTTAGTTGAAGATTTTGGAACATTACTGTAACTGGTACTTAAATAAATTCAAGAATACAGCAGTGAGTCATGTCACTGAAATTTATGTGTTCAGCATTCTGTGTAATTTTATCCTTCAATATTCTTGTATGTTGTAGAAGATCCACCTTTTTTTATGTAACCAGCACTTTAAATTTCTTTGGATTGGTCTTCGTAATAACCGTATCTTATAAGAAGCTGTTATAAATAAATATACATATACTAACTTACATAAAAATCGCAACACATGGAAGTTGTTGATAAAATCTAATGAAACTTCCAGAAAATCCTTATTTAGATTAAACGAAGTAATGACTAAAATTTAATAAAATCTATCTATCGGTTATTCTTGTTTTTTCTAATTTCTTTGTTTGCACCTACTAGCAACTAATTCTATAAAATAAAACAAACGGTATGTAATAACTGCCAATTTTGTGAATTGTTTGTCCACCAAACATTTAAGAACGCAAAGTGTTCGTCAACGTGTGAATTATCGACGTTTTCAACGTGGCCGTATCTTTGTCATGACAAAGGTTGGACTTGTAAATCGTGATGTTACACCTGTTTTGAGATGTTGATTCAGATGATCTGAAAAACAGGTTCAACAATGTTGTCCTGGATCTGGACGTCCCCGGCAGATTATAGAGCGTTAAGAACGTCGTTAAAGCCTTTCGGCCACAATACACAGGTTTTTCGCATCCCAGTCAATGGTAATAGGAGAGGAGATGTAGAATACACAATATCAATATCATCGCTTCATCACCGGATAAAACTTTATGGACTGCATTTGTACCGTCCATTTTTTGTCTTCCTCTGATTCCACTTCACCGTGACCGCAGACTACAATAAAGAAAGGAAAGTGCGAATCGAGCATAAGAATGGCACCAAATAGTGTTCAGTGATGAGTTTAAATCTTGTTTGTGGGCCCACAACGATCGTAGGAGTGTCAGGCGGATTCGTGGAGAACGTAAACATTTTAAATTTTTTGTGGAACGCAACACAGTCCTCACACTAGGAGTGATGATATGGGTTGTAATATGTTAGGGTAACAGATTACCCTTTGTCATCATTGACGGCAACTGCAGCTGGTTACATTGCCAATGTACTGGAGGCTGTTCCACTTCTATATCTTCGGAGGTTGGAAAATCCCATTTTTCAACAAGACAAAAATTCCATTTTCCAAGAGGACAATGTGGGCCAACATACGGCATGGGTTACAACACGCTCAGTCGCTTGATTTGTCACCCATAATGTATAGGATTTGCTCAATTTGCGGCTGAGTGATTTACCACGCCCTCCAGACGACTTGCACCATCCTCGGCTGCGGATTCAAAAAAATGTAAATGGGTGCATATCAAATCGTTGCGGAGCAACTCATTATTGGAAAAACTTTTTTATATTTCTGTAAAAATTTCAACGAAATCGCTCAACCAATTCTAGATGTTGCATTTTTTATGGAAGTTAGTATGTAAACATTTATAGTGTACTATAAGATAAATATTACGTTGAATACGTGTGAATAGATAATTACAAGTTAGTAAAGGTAAATAAATAATTTTAAAGCAATTAATTAATTTCGTTACATTACACTAACTAATAACTATTACAAAAAAACTAGAAAGTTATTTAACTATTTGTTTTAATTCCCGAATTTTATTACAATTGATAATTAATAATTTTTCAACGCCTAGGTGTATGTCTATTTCTAGCATTTATTTATACAAAACACAACTCCTTTTGCGAAGTACATACATTGCTATACACCAGCATCAAATTTAGAACTAGTTAAACAAGTTATGATTCGTTCATTTACATAAAAACCATAAATTATGACCTCGTCACGTAAATATACTGGGCGATTCATAACATGCCATTACTAATTTTTGATACTACCCATACCACGAGGGTGTTGCGTCCCATAATAGCAGTTTCCACTGTACAGGCCGAGATCGGATTGTTGCTGTAGTTGTAAGGCAGGTTCAACTAAGGGACTGACACTCAGGCCTGTTAAACCCATTGTATGAACGGCCCGTTGAACTATCCCTGAAGTCCTGGGATTTTCAGAAACCTCAGTATCTTGGATGGGGCAACATTTAAGATTTCGTTGGGTTCAGGGAATTGAGACCCAAAAATGCAGTGTCGGACATTGGCCAAAGCTGGGCAATCGTATAATAGATAAAATGATGTTTCGTCGTCTTCATTACACTTCCTACAGAGAGGATTCTGTTGGATTTCAATTGTGGTTAGGTATTTTTTGTTATCAGACCAGTATAAGCCCGGATTCCCTTCCTGTTTAGCGAAAGTAGGAACTGAGCTTGTTTAGACTCTGGATCTAACATTAGAGCTTTAGCCTGTATAAAAGTTTGTTTATCCCGCCATTGTTTAAATCTTAAGAACAGGTCAGCCTCAATGGTGATTTTAAAAGGGAGCCAGGTAAGCAAATGTTGGGGGCAGATGCTGTAATGTATCAGTGCTTACTGTAAGGTATAAGAGGAGTAACGAACTTGCGTTCTACCCGGTGGTAGCTTTTACTCGTGAGGGGTGGTTCTTCGTGTAGTATGTACCCCCGCTTCGACGATTCGGGTGGTCGAAGTAACGGTGAAATGGATTTCTTGCGATGGTCGTCTTTTATGTTAAATGACATGGCTCGGACTTCGGTCTCGAAACGAACTTCTAGTCACTGTTCGATTCGGTCGTCGGCGGAATAGAAAAGATATGTTATGATACTAATTTATTGACAAAATAAATAAGTAATTCTAACAGTGTAATTAAATAAACCAATTAATATTCATTAACAATGAAATAACTCAA
>JAHWXV010322758.1:0-11357 GCA_024586415.1 Phrixothrix hirtus
ACGAATTGTCTCATATTCCCTACGCTGAAAAGTGTTCTAGCTTCGATACACCAGCTCTTTGTATATGCACCAACATCACACACTACCGATAATTAGAATAGTAGCGAATCAAAAGTGTTAAAAATATTTAGATGTTCTGACCCGACAACATCGTTCCTAAATTTTATTAAATAAAACGCATACAAATTTTCATTCTATCTTAATAATTGCATTGAATAACAAATAAACATCCACGCAAATATTTTAATGGTCAGAATAATCACTTTCGGCCAAAAACCAAAGTTATAATGGTAAACGTTCTTAAAAGAGTGCAAAAATTACCAGGTGAACAAAAATGTTGTGTTTGACTCAAAGTCTTAAGAAAACCAATTAAATTTCATAAAATCTTTGAGATAGAATAAACGTAATAAGTGATCCAGTTCGGGCATTGCAAAACTCACACAATATAACTTGTAAATCAAATAATTTAGCCAAAATAAGCATTACATAAACTAAACAAATATAAAAGACTTAAAAGTATATACAGTATACGTCCCATTTAAGTACGCTCACAGGCAAGTTGGTAGTTCGATATGCGACAGGGCTCATCACGATGACTTATAACATATGTCATTGCTAATTTTGTTTGACTATATTATAAAATCCATTTATAATGTCTTTTTGAATGCTTGAATAAGGCACCGTATATACCTACTCCAGATTAAAGTTTTTATGCGTAATGTATTCCACTGGTAGACCTCATTATTAAACGTAAGCAAACTAGTATTCTTTTCTATAGCTATGTTTTAGATCTTATTCGTTCATTGCTTTAAATTGCAAGATTTTTGTGAATTTTTGAGATACGTCCACACGTTCAAGTTATTCCTGTATTTCTGTAAACGTGGTTCAAGTGATCTTAAAGTGCATTACGAAAAACTGAATGTCGAAAACAAAATTCTAATAACGTAATGAACATGTAAGATAATGAAGGGACTGCCATTTTTGTATTACGTTAATAATATCAACGATTTAAGAAACACAAATTAACTGAATGTTAGCATCCCAAACGAATTAGAAGAACTGGAAGAACTTTAACCAATCACTACATATACTTATTGAATTAAGTGGGTTACAATAATTTAATATTTTAAATGTAATAATAGGTACTGTTTTATAAATTGATAACAAAATATTGATTCCCAATTTATTTTAGTTGTCTGTAGGTATTATCATTTGAGCTCATATTCCATATATTGTTCATTCTATGGTTTATGAAACAAATTAGGAAGAGATGTAATCGAGATTGCGCAAGGCTTATGGAGTCCAATATTGAATTTAAATGCAGAGTGTGCAGTGTCTTTAATAAATAGCTTGTATTTAGTCAGCTGCCTTTTAGGTTTTTATTGCAAAATTTATTATTTTATCTATAAAAAAATATAGTTTTCGGGATTGTGAGGTTTCCTTTCTGGTAAACTGAATGGTTTAACATTACTTTTATTTAAATAGCATAGAATTGGTATAATGGCGCAAATCAGATAATTTCTGCAAAAATTGGTTAGATGAACTTGTTAGGAAACGCCTTAAGTTCAGTGCAACTTACTTATTTACTTTTAATTCAGTGCGATTGGTTGTTTAAGTAATTTATAATCTTTGATGTAAAGAGAACTTGCGTTTTATTTTATAGCAACCTAAATTTATTTAATAATGAAATTTAAAATTTCATTTTGATTTTGGAAGTTCATCTTAATTTAATTATATTAGTACGTCTTATTAGTTTTTCTGGGATATTTAAATGTTATCTTACTTAATTTTCAAATGGTTACGCAGAGATACATTCTATATTTTCACTTTAAAATGTTATAGAAGCAATTTAAATTTGCCTTTGAAGTATTTAACTAAATAAGCAATTACAAATTTAATATTTATTGTTGCCTATGACAAATTTTAATTTTCATTTATACTTATAATCAGTTATAATGTTTATAAATCAAATTTTTCAAGTTAGGTGTAAAATTCCTGTTTTGTACGAGGGCTGGACGCCAAAGTAACTATTTATTTTCAAGTAAAAGTAGTCGACTGGCATATGTAGACAAACACTATATAACTACAAGTTTGAACCCGTTAGCACTTGTATGCAGTAGGCGTCTGATTTCGAGCGAGTTACATATCAGTAGTGGAATGGAGCGTGTCGAGCAATGCGCTATTATTAATTACCTGCAATTAAAAAAAATTACTCCAACTAAAATTCACCAAGATTTATTGGAGTCTGCAGTATCATATCACATAGTTAAAAGATGGTACCGTAAGTATAAATCTGGTAGGCAATCGTGTACAGATCAACATGCAAGTGGAACGTCCACAACTGTCACCACCCAAGAAAATGTTAATAAAGTTCATGATCTGATGCTGCAAGATCGACGAGTGACCATTAGGCAAATAGTTGAGGATACAGGCCTGTCATATCATGTGGTATACAATATAATTACGAAGGAATTGGAGATAAAAAATTGTCTGCAAGATGGGTACCACGTATGTGAACAAATGCTAAGAAGCAGACACGAATAGACATTTGCAGCCGCCTTTTAACACGGTATAGACAAGAGAAGGTGAATTTTCGTCCCCAATTTGTAACCATAGATGAATCTTCTATGATATAAAGACAAAAATTCAAAGCAAGGATTGGACATATCGGGGCTTTCCGCCACCGAAAGGATTTAAAATGCAAGATGTAATGTTAGTAGAGTCTACAGAAAGGAGCCATAATTGCAGGTGCTTATCATGCTAGTTTAGTTTTCAAAATGCGAAAGTCAATTAAAGAAAAACGCAAGGGAAAGTTGCGCAAGTTGCGTCAGAATAACGCACCCAGTCACACATTTACCATTCCAAAGACTACAACAGTTGAAGCAGATTTTAAATTGATGGACTATGCACCATATGCGCCGAACCTAGCTCCCAGCGATTACCGACTGTTTCGGAAACTTAAGGAACATTTGTGTGGAGCCTGATTTTTTCAGATAATGAGGTGATATGTGCGGTAAAACAGTGGTTTGCAGTGTTTGAACAATCTTTTTTCCGAGAGGCTTTAGAAATGTTAGAACATCGATGGGATAAATGTGTTAAACTCAAAGAGAACTATGTTGAGAACTAGAGGTCACATATTTGAAATATTGTTACTGTAAAGTCAGGGATGGAGCAAAAAGATCAACCCCCGTATTAACCTACTTCATTTTTTTGCCAAATCAGGATGTTTTGCTATTTAAATTTTCCAGGAAAACTTTCGGGACTTCCTAGTTAGCGAAATTTGACAGATGCTAAGAAGATGTAGTATCATTTATCAAAAACAGATGAGATCAAAATGAAACAAATTTTCGTAAGAATAATTGCTTTGATAAATATTTTGTTCCATTTATATTAAGTTTCACTGTGTAATTATACAATTTTGGATTCTAAGCTTTTAATTAATTTAAATTAATTCTTCATGCTTTGATTGATCATTAAATGTTTGCTGAAAGCATTTCTGTTCCTTTTGGTATGCGAGTTTTCAGTCATATTATCCTGAAAACTAAACAACCTTCAATAAATTCATCCTTTTATATCTGAGACTAATCTTCTCGTCATCCAAATATCGTCATCCTGAAGAGTCTCATCAAGCCGTGTAGCGAATTTGGGTTCTTGCCAAAATAGAAAGTAACAATTACACACTTTATGCTCAATTCAGTATTCTTTTTATAACTTTTCTTTGCAACAAAGTAAATATTTAAAATCCGTGCTGTGTGTAACAAAAATAGGATTTCTTAAATGGCATTTTCATAATTAAAGCCACAAAAACCTGTAATGGCTAAGTAGCAGAAAATTCACTCTTCTGTCTTAATTTAATTTTTAGTCGTTTTTTAACGGACAATAAAATAAAATAATTGTATGTAGAAGAAATACGTCATTATGCCTTTTCGAAATATTTTATGGAATCAAACGTGCAAAAATATACTTTACTTTCCGACTATCACCAGGTTCCCCTTACAAATAATGTTATATTGTCGAATTCAATTATAATTAGAATATGTAGTTGTTCAAATTTCAATCATTTACATCCAATGTGTAAATAAATATTTGTTTTTAAAAACAGTACCTATATCGAATATCTAAAACTCATAACCTACTATAAATGCTTTATTTTACTTAAAATCAATTCAGGTCAACCACTAACGTTTAGATCCATTGATACCATGTAAGTCTGGTATTTAACTATGTCAAGTCATTTATTAATCTAAATATTAAATAGAATGACACAAATTTAATATTTTTTCATTTTACAAGAATTATACATTTAGTAAAATGAACATTTATATTAAGCTAAATTAAAACCCTACGGTGTGCTCAATTATAAATATTAAAATGCGTTTTGCCATTTACATTTTAAATAACATTATAAGAGTACCTATATACCTACGTAGATATGAGTTGCTTTTAAAGGAGTTGATGTGAAATATTAAGGAATTATGATTGTTCTAACGATCTTATTAATTGTCGATTTTATTGTTTTATAAATTAAGAGTTGCCAAAAATATAATATATTTTTCAAGTTGAAATATGAATTTCCTCTTGTCGAAGTTTAGTACCTTTAACATTAAACTAGTCCATATTGCGTGACTATCTCAACAGATTTAATCGCAATTTTAATTAAACATTTAAGTTATATACTTGAAGATATTATTAATTACATTTTTATAAAGTTCAATACATGCAATCATCAAATGTTGCAAAAGAATTATTATTTATTATCAAATTCTCCAAATAATTCAAATGAAAAAGATCGTAAAAGCTCTACAAAGATGTGTTTGCTTTTCACTGTATATGTCATTTAACTTTGAAGTATTTGAATGAAGTTTATTTAAGTGATTTATTTAAGTCTGTTATAAAATCGTATAAGTACATTTGTAAACCTTCTTAGGGCGACGTTTTCTTACAATTTTAGAAAGCTCTCCTATATTTCTGAATACATTTATATTTTATTTCGCAATATGTTATGTTAAAAAGACGGAACCTGTAGAAATCGTTAGTAAGTCATTTATTTTATTTTGGAAATTACATGTAATTTTAAATTTGTTAGCAATACAACGTCAATGCACTACCTTTTGAATACATTACGCTACTACTCTATAAAAGTCATTACAATTAATGTTTTCAGAATATGCAAGACTTAAAACTTTCAGCCTAATATGCTTAGATTTACTGAAAGTTGTTTAAAATAGCTAAGATAATACACTAGTCAATTACAAAATTATATCTTTATAGTAAACCATTAACTTCTTGTTCCACCGTAATAGCATGCACGAAAAGGTGAAAGTCTCCGAATCATCACCTGCGATATGCCACAATTTTTTGGGACTTTGGAGTGTTTTTATTTAATATCACCCTTCAGTTGAATTTACTAGGATTGTATATTTTCTGGACAAGACTGCATCATTATATAGTGAAAAGTCGCTATTCCATAGCGGTCCTTCTTTCCTAATTTGTCTCTAATATATTAATTTCTTACTTAATCATCAAGGACCATATTGCGAACCTTGAACCTCGTGAGTTCTGGGTGTTAGAAAGTATCACCCATTTTATTGCTAGATACTAGTATGAATATCTAACAGGTATTGCGAGTGTGTCTCGTGTTGTATGTAACTTCATTAAAGTGTTCTAAAATAAAAGCCAAATTTGAAAGAAAGCTACAAGATTTGATTTTAAGAAACAAGGATGGGTCGGACGAATGATACCTACGAAACCAAGGAGCCTGAGAAAGGAAATATAATAGACTTCAATTATGATCAAAGTAGTATCGTAGATGAAAAAGATTTGATTTACGAACCATGGGAAACCATGGGAAAGATAAACTGATCCGCAAAAGAAATGCTGAAGATATCGATAAAAAACCAGGATTCGTTTTCTTTTTCCCAGTTAATGAAATATATGGCGTGATCCATGCAGCTCATTTATAAATATGATATAAAAAATAAAAAGCTATTAAAGTTGATTTAAAACCAAAACATTGCAATATTACTCGGGAAGTAATTAAAATTTATTTAAAGATGTGCCAATCGTGTGGTTTTAAGAAAAAAACGAAAAGCAATGGATTGGTGGTAAAACCATCAGCTATGAACTGGTTCTAGCAGGTAATACGTTAATGAATTTCGTACCTTATGTACGGTTTTTTATATTATATATATTTTACCTCTTAGGAGCTCCAAATGTATTATATAGCGATAATGACGAGAATTCTGTAATCAAAAAAGTTCCTAACAAAATATTTTTCTTTTGCGTCTTTTATTTATGGTTGTCAACAAAGTTTGAAGCAAAGGGAAAACTTTCTTAATGAAGCACGAAAATACACCGAAATATTTTAACCGGCTTTTTCAAGGTCATAGAAAAGTTATCCACAAGTTGATCGGCCATTAAATTAATTCACGGGAAGCTCCGCCATTCTTAGAGTCAGGGCTCCATTCAGGAAACCACTCAGGATGTTCGTGATAGTAAGTCAGTCAAAAGGTCTTCATATCATTCAGAGCACTAAAAATCGCAGTTTCTATACGGGTATAAAAACTAACTCCACAACAAAATGGATTACTGGATATATGCTTGAACAAAATTGTCATAAATGGCATTGATTCTGAAAACGATTTCAAGAGCAGTTGGATTTAATGAACCAGTCTCTAGCACCTGCTGTAAATGCAGAAACCCGATGAAAGGAAAATGAATAATCAAGAACTTCGCACTCCAATGGCAACGATAGCAATAAAAACTACAAGATTGAAGCCTGAAAATGAAATGCGAATAAATGCAGTATTTGTGATGATATTTACGAGCCAGAATATGCGTTCATCGAATGTAATGACTCGTTTCATGCGCCCTGTGGTGCTGATTTGAATCTACCGTACGCAAACATTATACTAATAAAAGCGCAATTTATACTTGGAGGGGGGGGGACTGTAAACAAGTCCTTAAAAAACAGTCAAAAAGGTACTTGCTCAATTGTAACATAGGTTTCCTCCAGTTAATGTGGGTGGCAATATTCTGGTAAGTATAATTGAAGTAGGTCGTGGACGTCTAGCTCCTCGCCATATCTTAGGAATTATTATCGAAAAGACTGATCAAGAATTGTACAGTCTCGATACCCAAAATGGAAAACTAGAATGAATTTCAAATATCACCATCAATTTTTTATTTCTAATCGATATCCCAGATTTTTCTGTCACTGTGTATCAAGAGGAAATGGTGAATCCCGGATCTAAGCAAGGGTTTATTCGATGCTATTGCCTGAAACAATATCATACAAAGGCGTGTGTATGTATGAAGACACATTTAAAATGCAATTCGAAGTCTCATAGAAGCAACTCCAGTAAAAATAAGTATTTACCTTTAAAATGTATAATCTGTTGAAGGTTTGTATTGTTTATTAATTTCTTGTAAATTTTTTTATAATAAACCTGCGTTGTTTCACTTGCTTTAAAAAAAATTATGCTTATATTGAAGATATGCTAATTTTTGTTGTTTTTTGTCAGATTCTGTAATAATTCTGAATAAATGTTTTTTATTCATTTATTATTTTAATTAAAACGTGTTTTGTGTAAAGTGTATTAACCACAATACGACCTAGGCAAAGAAAGACACCCACGAAGCGAGACAAATCTACGATAAATAATACTTTGCGTTGTGAGAGAAACAAAATGTTCACCGCGCGTTCTCATTAATTTGTTTTACTCGCTATTCACAAAAATGAGCTTTCAATGCAATGTGGGTAAATTATATATTCATAACGCGTCGCGAAAAAAGCACTCGGGCAGTGTTCGATTTCGGCTATTGCTAATAACATGTATACCATGGGTTTCTGGAGTGTCTCCCCCGTTGCTAACTTTCAAACGTCAAGAGGCGAAATATGCAAACTTGAAAGAAGATAATTATAATATACACGCTACTGATTTATCTATTTGTATAGAGGTTGACCGCCATCTTGTAATTATTTTTAAATCAAAGGAGTTTGTGGTGTACTTTATTTGAAAACTCTATCCAGTTACTAAATTATTGAAGCACTACTTGTTTTTCAACAACCTTTAATTGCTATTAAATTAAATTTTGGGTTTGCGTTGCCAAGCCTAAGATGTTAATGCGATACTTCAGAATTGATGAAAATTCCACAAATATACATACTTCAGGTACTTTTTGTTCCCTTTAGTAATCATCAGTATTTCCCTTTTGTGCAGTTTTAGTAAAATTTAGTATTGCACATCAATTTGTTGACTAATGCTATACTTTTTACAATTATACACAGTATATTTTTCGGAACTGCGTCTAGCAACGACGCAAAATAGTTTAAAAAATTTTATGTTTGTACGTGGAGTTCGGCTATTTTAAGCCTACCTCTACATGTATCCAAGAGATCATCATTGTAATCACGCAGTGAGACACGAGAGACGTTGGTAGTTTGCCGCCAACTTCGTTTATGCAAATCTAGCTGGGAGTATAGATTTTAAATAAAAACTAAAAGCATTTAAATGTTTGCGAAGAGTTATCTGTCCATTGGACTAGAATTATATTCAATAGTGGGAAATTCGAACTTTTCTCTGCTGTCACTTGTTTAGGAGACCTTCTTCCGCAAGTGTTTATTGGTCGCGACTTTATAATTGAATTTTTATATTTATTTAGTTCATCGTTCATCGAGCGGCTATCCAATTATTGATTTATTTAGGGCAACTAACTTCGTTTGGGGTAGCTTTAGCGTGCAGCTTAAATGACACGTACAACGAGTACAATTACCTGCTGTTTAACGTTAAAACTAAGCTTTGTTATTTTTCTCGAACAGATACAAAAGGTTTGTTTAAAATTTGTTTATTAAATACTGCATAACAAAATAAAACAATAAAATAATCAATTAGATTAATTAAAATAAATAACATTGAAAGTATTTAATTTATAGCTAAAGTGTTATCATCTTGTAAGAATCAAATCTTATGAGAGGAAGTACGTCTGACTTGTTAGGTATATGTTAAATGAAATTTTGTAAACCGCAAAAGAGAAACGATTTCTCTGTTGAAGCAGGTTATTATTTCAATTCATACATAATTACATAATAACTTGCCTCGACAGAGAAATCGCTTTTCTTTTAGGGTTTACACAATTTCATTTAACCAAATCTTATATTCACAGAAAATAAAATATTTTTTCTAAATGGTTACTCTAATACCAAAGGGATTTCATACATTGTCTAACTAAAGGTGCAAATCTGCAGTTTACCTGTGTTTTAAGTAAAAGAAGTTTTGAATGAATGCCCGGGCTGTACACCTTTGTTTAGATTTAAATAAATCAATTTTCTTAAATATGTAATTGAATGTCTTTTGAAATTTCGAGTTTCATGTCAACCCCAAATTTGAGTTAATTTATTGGTTTGCAAACTAATCTTCATATTGTAGTAGCATACCTCTGGTATTGAATTCTTACGCTGTGTTTACTTTACAAGCCGATTCTTATGGAAATTGATTTCCTAAGTCTAGAGCGGACTTTTGCCCCTAAGTTCGTAGGTTAATTATAATTTATTCCTTCTCTAAATTAGTTTTGATGTTGATTTGGTCACCGGATCTTGTGACTGACATAACTTTGTTATTGAACACGGTAACTTTGCTATGCTTCATCGATTCTGCCTAATCAGGAAAGAAGAAAATTTTTGGCTGTCGTAAGTTATATAACCTTTTCCACTGTTAGTTTATCTAATACGATGACGTACAATTTCGTTGTTGGTTAGTTGCAATATGCGGCTCTCACGTTAATTTACATAAATCGTGCCATTTTGCGGGAACCTAGTATTAGAACTTAACTTAGGGATGGCGTTGTTAAGTTTCTATGCAAATTTTGAATATGCTTTCTATTGAGATGGTCATACATTACGTTGGATCTTCATATTTGTTTAGCAAATCAACAAATTTGAATAATCTAACCTAAAGTGCTTGTTTAGAAACTTATTTAATTGAGTTGTTTTGAAACTTATTTAATTATACTCAAACCAAATTTATTTTATTCGAAATTGCAATTGAACATTATTTCATTTTGATTATATCTTTGAAATAAACATTTAAATTTAAATGTTGAACCCATACTCCAACGGAGAGGCAGATGACAAGAGCGAAAGTGTGTACAGAAATGTTATGGCGAGTTGTAGAAATGCATGCATATCACGCCATATATGTATGAATTATAATTGGAATTATATATATTAAAGTGAGGCAAATAAGACAAGTGTAAATTTCGCATACTGTTCTTTAAGCAAAATGCACACATATGTTTAAGAAATATTATCGATATTGCTCCTTCAGAGCTGATATATAAACAGTATAAGAGCCCGTTCAGACGGTACATTTATCAAATCGAACAACAAATTTAACTGTATTCGATTAAATAATGTGTGAACAAGTCCATTTAGATCTACAGGCCACTGCCTTGTTTGGATAAATTATCCTTTCGTAAACTGGTCCGAATGCGTACCGTCTGAACCCGCTCTAACAGTTTTAGCACGTGTACTTTATTCCAAGAACAACAGATGGTTAACAATATCTAAGGTTAACATAACAATAAAGCAGTTTTGGCGTTAAGCGTAAGTTAACCATATTTCTTTATAATCCTAACTTTTAGATCACATTTACGTGCATTGAAATAGATTTTACCTATTTAAAATTGAGCATAATATTGAATTATAAATTTTAAAAAACAGTAATAATTTACCAATTGATTTTAGCTTTGTAGTTCAAATTTGCATTCCAAAGAAAATATTAAGAATTTAATTCAACGGCGTGTACTTTAAAACAACGTTAAAGAGGCATCTTACAGAATTTAAGTTTGAAAAATTCATAACTTTTTTACTTTTCATCCGATTAAACTGAAATTTGAGAATTGTGTTTAGCATATAATTATTTAGTGCTCCAGCAAAGGAAATTGGAATTACTAAAAAATTTACCCTTAAAATAAAGCTATCATAGAGTCAAATACTGGTGCACTAGATAATAGTTTCATAAGTATATATCCAAAACTTCAGTTAAAAATATTCATAAATAAACACGACGTGAATTTTTTCAATTTAAAAATTAACTTATTATCTACTAGCGCTCCTGATATCACTGGAAATTTGCAGCTCTAAATCCACTTTAACTCGTAACTTATATGGAATCAAATTTAACGATGTGCGTAGGCTTTATTTTTATTTGTAATTGGATATTGCAGTAATAAGAAGTAAAAATATTATAGAATATACAGGGTGCGGCAGCATAACTTCCTTTTTTAAAATGCGCGCCATTCTGTCGGTTGATGTCGTAGCGGAGCGCTAGTGGTCTCGTTCGAGAGGCGGGACTATA
>JAHWXV010322837.1:0-15424 GCA_024586415.1 Phrixothrix hirtus
AACAAAATTAGTGGTCAACTTTGACATACACCCAGTACCGGGTGGGGTGCGAGCGCACCCCACACGCATTTTCGCTCCGTTTTTCGAAAATACATGACTCTGTAATTAAAATTTCCAATTTTTTCTTTTTACACCTTGTTCTAAAAACAACAAAGAACAATGTAACTAGATGCCATGAAGCTCGGCTGACTACAACTAAATATATCAAAGAAAATATGCAACGTGGGGTGCAGGCCCACCCCACCCGGTACCAGGAAGGTTAATAATTTTTAAAAATTACTAAACATTATTTGTATTAGTAAATACTAGGTAATCACAATTTTGTTGCATTAAGAGTTTATTCTTGGTAGTATTGATTTTATAAGACTACCAGATACACATTCATAATATAATAGATGGCAGCACAACCATTTCTGCAGAATTCAGATGTCTGCACTATTGCTTTTCTGTAACTTTGTATAAGGCATGATCTTTTTAAAATATTACCAATTAAAATTTCAATAGTACTTTCTATTACATAACACCAGATTATATTAAGAAAAAATAATAAATAAGGGTTCTGCAAAAATGAATTAAAAATAAACACATAGTATCAATTATTATTTCAAGGTTTCATGCAAAAGAAGCTCTGATAAAGATTTCTAGGAAACTCTAATTAATTCACTTTGCAATCTGATAAGATTTCTTACTAAATGTGTTGTGGTAATTTGGTTGTATTTACGTATATAATATAAACATAGTAAAATTGCTATATGTGGGGATTTAGGGTTCATAAAATGCATGCAAAGCTCAAAATCATGCTGAGTAAATAAGTTACTGCATGGCTAAAAGGAAAATTCAGTTAATGAAAATAGTTTCCTTGGTGTAGATAGATAATGTATATATCAAAATAGACTTAATTAATTTAATTTAAATTTTAATAATATCCATATATAAAAATATGCAATCATAAAATCTGTGCAAACTGGTTTGTTTAATGCCAATATGACTAATAATGATATTTCTAAACATTAGATGAGTAATACACTCTAATAACAGTTTACAATATGCTTATAATGAATTGTTTGATAAACATGGAAAATTACAAAGCAATAAGTCATAACTTTATAGTAAATAATGTTATACGCACTTGCTTTTGGAGTATTTCAGTAGCCAACTATCTGCAAGATATTTTATTAATTTTTAGTAGGACAGGTGATAAAGTATGTAATAGAAATAAGGGAATCATCTGAGCATCTCATGGATGTTAATGCACAATATTCCATAATGTTTATTTTCATTTTATTGTGCTTTGGCATTGATAAGCATATATACCCCCCATAAGCTTCATTTTTTGTTTACTAATTATATACATCTATAGATTTTACTTTTGTAGTTTAGGTATAGGTAAATAGTATTACATACACTACATAAATACTTAAATCTGTACTTATTATATGCTGAATTTTCATTTTTGTAAAATATGTTACGTTCAAATGCAAATTATGCATCTCTATATGTTCATTTGTGACATCTCGTTCTTTCAGTAAAACGTGCGATATGTAATTAATACTTAAGTGTGCATAAAATCTCATCTTGGCTCAAGCATGTGAAGATTCATCAATAGGTAATATAAAAATTAATGGGCAAGATTTTGTGCTAGCATGTTAGTTGTACTTTTGGTTTATAGTGGGATAATAATCATTTGTAAATTTTAAACATTTCATGTATATTGTGTCCTTTATCCACTAATTTAAATAACAAAATATGTGTTGCCAAATTCACTATAAGCAATGCATATCTGCTAGTTGTATAAAATCAATGTTAATGGTAATTTAAGGTGTCGATATGGCAAGTAGAGAGTGTATAATATTGGTAATGGGAAGGGCTATGCAAAACAAACCAACAATAAAATTTTTAAATGGGAAATACAATTTATTATATGAAGTTGATGTTTCTTTTTGTGAAATAGCATGCAAAATGAAGAGTAACTATTGAATAGTGATTCAAAACCAGAAAGCCAGGATCAGGTATAACCTGGAGAATTCCTCCTTGAGATTTTCTTTTAAAAAGAATTATTTCTTTTAACTGTTTTTGCAACGAAAAATAGTGAATTGCCATTGGATAAAGGATTTCAGTATGAATGGTAATGCAGGGCGATATCTGAATTTTTTCTACATCATGATTATTCATCAGCTTAACATATGATATTGTAATTAATCAGTTTTTACTAACAAATATTATTTGAATAAAGATGTCAATAAAAATGATATTTCTGTAATTTATTTTTATTCTGATCAGGGTTTTAATCTGTCAGGCTAACTGATTCAAGTTTTTCAACTGTGGTATTTATACCATTCAACCCTTTACAACTTTACATGTGTTACTTTGGAAACTTATAGTTACTGACTATGATAACAAAATGAATGCTACTGAAGATCATACAAGGTTTACAAAATGAATTTAATAAAATATCCTCGATAATCATGCACGTGACACTCTGAAGCAAGTACTGTATGTAATAATGCAAGAAACAGACTTGGAAAACTAGCAGAATTCAATGAGCAAAACTGTAAGAGTTTAGCTAAACTTCAAATTGGTGAACTGTTGACTTTGTGAATACAATTAATTATGAAATCATATGCTATTATATCGATTAATTGATATGCTATTTGTAATCGATTTTTCAGGATTCGTTGATTATTCGCCTAGCACTAACGGATGGTTTATAATAATTGTATCTTTCTATCTCTGAATACTGACATGACTACTATGCTGAAGATAGTAATGAAATGATCAGTGGCAAATAATTGTATTAAATAATAAATTGCATTTTTTGATCCTGGATCCATGATGGTCACAAATAACAGATATGAGTATATTTCAAAATTGCACATCACTCCAAGTTAAGCATTATGATTTGGGGTGCTACTAGTTTTTATACATTGCCATCTCTAGTGCCACTATATGAGCTATAATTGTAGCTATAGTAAAGCATCAATTAACTGAACGTTAATCAATCAAAACGTCAATCAACCAACTACATTGCAAAATTATTGAGAGAAAAAAGTATCGCAATTTTCATCAAAGTATGCAGTGTTTTGAATGGGTAAAGTGTTTAATAATGTTTCACATTATGCGTAACTAAGAATGAACATTTTTATAAAAAAAACAATCGTTTAATGCAACCTATGACAAATATTGTAAGTACATTATGAACTTAAATTAATGTGTAATTAAACAGTATATTGTGCTTTACATACAGTTACATTTATTCATAGCTAAAAATGAGTCAACTCATTTATAAAACTATTTTTTGATTATCTGAACCATTTTCGGTCCTAATTAGTTCAGTCAATTGATGTTCTACTGTATTTATATAGAAAATCTGCCATAATTGTTATCATTTTCATTTTGCATATGATGTTGGAAATGAAATATTTCAATGTGGTAATGCCAGGTCTCATACAGCATAGGGATGTTTAAGTGAAAACATTGTGGAAGTATCCAGTTGATTGGACTGTTCTTTATGTGGCTGCCAGAAATTTTTTACATCCAGATTAAGCATATGAAATATCAAATGTATATACCATTTTTTCCTTTAAAAGCTACCTTATAAAGGCTTACATTATAAACTGTCTTGTCAACCCCTACCATGTGATGATTGTATAGTATTCTAACTTATTTGCCTTTACTTTTTTGTTCCTCTATTTAGTAACCATAGTGTGTGGTGTGCTTAGTTATATAAAATCATCTGTTTATAATATTTGATGTAAAAGAGGTGTTGAATATTTTGCATAGTGTTTAGAACTTTGCTGTTTATGCAGAATATCTCTTGCTGCTACCCTAGCAAGTCTGTGGAAGCATAAAAGATCAAAAATGTGTAGTTCTTCTCCTCATATGACTTTGTCAAAGTTAGTTTTGGAATAAGGTATATTTGGTTCATTCATCTTATTTTGGTGTGTTAGGTTCACTGATATCATTTGCGTTACTTTATTTCAAAATCTTAAGTCCCCTTCGAGGGGATTGTTGTTTTGTTGTTTTTTTTGTTTATATCTGATGTTGTTTCTGGTATTTTATTATATTGTGATAAAGATCATAAATATCATAAGGCAAACATTTCCCAGTATTTACATGAATGCACTTATATATATTTGTACTTTGTCCCGCATAGGATTGATTCTAAGTTGATGTAACTATGGTTAAGACATTTCTTGTCATACTCGCTTATTGATTAATGTTCCTGGTAATTATTTATGCATTTTCAGGCCCCAAAATTCCGAAAATGCTACTCATACTGTACATTTGCAAAATGAAAAAGACACTGATATTGTTTATTTGATCGAAATCCATTTTTGACAAATGAAAATGAGTTTTGCTGTTTTCATAGAAAACCATCTGCGTACTTCATTTTTTCAGGGTGAAAATTCTTTATAACTGGTGTTTAGAAAAATGTTTCCTAACTGATCGAGTATTTTATTATACATAATTTAAAAGGAATGTCATTTGCAGCTTTTGGCATTTCTTCATTTTAATTAAAATGGCCATTTTAAAATTTATAAATAGAATGAACACTGATTATATAGGAATACAGGAAAAACAAGGTTTTTACTAATCTGGAAAAGAAGTAAATTATTTATTGCGCAATTTTGATTGGAAAAAATTATGGAAATTTAATATGTTGGAATTAACAGGACTCTTTTCTAGCTATAACATTTCAGTATTTATTTGGAAGGTAACAAATTTCAAATGATTCTACAGGGTGTTGCCTAAAATCAGCTTCACTCACGGCTGAAGAATTTGTTATAATTTAAATATCCGGTAAAAACAAATTGAATATAATTTGTGACATATTTTTAATTTATTATCTAGAAAGGTTGGATGTTTGGAATCAAATATTCAGAACCAAACCTTATTTTGCCATCAAATTCCAAATTCTTAGCAGGTATTTCGACATTAGAAAATTGTTCATAATTGATGTGTTTCCTTAAATATAAGATAAAAGGATAATTTAACTGTATAAAGGTTTTTTTTGGACAGCATGGTAATCGTGACCTCAACAACATTTTACAGAAATGGATTGGCAAGGAGACATTACCAATAACAAAATCATTTTCCAAATAGGTCATAGTTGTTTGTTAGTTAATATTATAACAAAACTAATTAATTGTTTAAAAGTCTACTTATATTCACTAAATTACAACTATTTATTTACACGTATTCACTTAAGTATTAATTTTTCAACACACTAATTAATAAACATACATATATATTTCTATTTATTTTATTGTAAGCAAAACTAATAAACTAAAGGGATTTAATCTACTATTTATGCAGAAAAGAGAACTCTAGAATATTCTACATTAATCAGAATAAAATTGGCCATAATGCTGATGCAATACATTTCAATACCATGACTCATTGCTGTCATTTCTGATTACATCATCTATCTTAGTTATATGGTACCTTTTGGATTGTTTCAGAATGTTCTATTGAGTTTTTATTGTTTCTAATTTTGTTACAACACGTAGAATATAAATGTATCTTTGTTTACAAAAAATTGCTGCAATGCCACGTTTGGTTCTTGATGCAATGTCGCATTAAGCGAATATTAAATATTTATTTTGGCCGAAACTGCGTAGCTTAGAAGATTGGAACTCCCGATCGGACGCTTGATGCGCGGACGGCACGATTTTAAGCTTCATGTGCGGACGGCACGATTTTAAACTTCATGTGCATTACTTTCTTTTTTATTTTGGGAATAAGTAATTAATATTTTGTTGTGAGTCACTATTTGTTTATAAAAAGGTAATTAATTAGGAGAGTTTTGGGAATTTTTAAGCTAAAATTATATTAAAATATGCTTTCTCGTCAGTGTAGACACATTTTATATAGGGCGTTCCGAAAAGAAGTGACATCGCGCACACTTAAGTACCTTATGACCTGAAGAACAAAATTTACTTATACAGTTTTTTTCAAATACAATTTTTAAATTTAAATGATATAATTGCTCTAAATACAATCCCTGTCTACTAAATAAAACGAATTATGAATTGAAAGTAAAAACGTAGTACTGTAATTTACTATGCTTATATTTGTTCGACGTGCTTGAAGTGACATAAAAGTTCTTTGGTTTGTTTACTTTCCTTGAAATAACAAAACAATTTTAAATCTATCCTTTCATTCTTAAGATTTAATTTTTAAACATATTGATTGTTTCATGGCTTGCTATCAAAATTATTGGCTAAAATACAAGATTCTAAATTGTTTTATCTTAAATGTCACACATGAAATTAGTGCAATTAATTTTGTTTTAAAGTTTGTAACGAGTTTAATTGAGATATTCGAAAACAAGAACCCGTAACAATATTATTCCTTAAAATTTACTATACTAAACAAAAAGAACAACTGGAAAATACATTATTTATTTATTTTGCTTTGCGAAAATTATTTTTAAATTTTTCGCTTACCTGTTGGATCGGTGTACTGAAGATTGAAAGTACTGTTCTAAAATGTCAGGTAAAGCAACAAAATTCTTTTAACGTTATCTTCAGGAATAAATATTTTAAGAAACACGCATGTTCCATAATTCAAGACATACCGATCAGCAATACGTATCAAGAACAACGATATTACTACCAGCACGGCGCACACGCCAGTGTTGGACTTAATACTATAATGATAATATTTCGAAAATACGTTTTTGAAAAGCAAATTTGTTCTACAGGTCATAAGGTATCCACAGTTTGCGCGATGTAACTTGTTTTGGAACACCCTGCGTTATTCGTGTTTAATTATTTAAGTATTTAAAAAATATGAAAAATACATTCTGGTAGAAGTTTTACACCTTAAAAGACAAACTTCCGTAATTACTTATACAAAAATAAATTAATAAGGAAAAAGATGTACCAATGCTCAATAAAATATTAATTACCAGCATTTGCCTGAGGCTTCGCTAGCTTGTATTTCGGAATATTGATAATTCATTATTGCGCATCGTTTAGAAAACTAGTAGTCAAAATAATCAGTTTAAGAATCGAGTGTCATTCGGGGAAATTAAAGAACGTTTTTTTCTATAGAAATTACTATTGGATATAATGAAACAAAACTTTTCTACATAGTCACGCTTCAAATTTAAGCACTTGTACCGTTTCACCAGCTTTTCTATGCCGCCTGCATACTCAATTGCCGCCAAGTTGTTGAACCACTGATTATCCGCTTCTTTAAGTTCATCATCAGTTGTGTAGCGATTTCCACCCAAGAAGTTTTTCAATTTGGGGAATAAGTGATAATCACTTGGGGCTAAGTCCGAGCTGTATGGCGGATGTTCAAAGATTTCTCACTCAAACCGTTGTAGCAAGTCCTGTCAATGCAGCTGCATGCGGACGTGCATTATCGTGAAGGAGAATGATTCCCCTGGTCAGCATTCCTCGCTGTTTGTTATGAATGACGCAGCGGAGTCGGTGAAGTATCTAACAGTAGGCCTCTGTATTTATGGTTTCACCTCTAGGGATATAGTCGATGAGGAGGACACCCTCACGATCCCAAAACACCGTAGTCATAATCTTTCTGGTGCTTCTTGAGTGGAAACTGCTAGGCAAGTGATGATGAACTTAAAGAAGTAATTAATCAGTGGTTCAACAACTTGGCGGCAATCGAGTATGCAGATGGCATAGAAAAGCTGGTGAAACGGTACGACAAGTGCTTAAATTTGAAGGGTGACTATGTGTAAAAAAGTAGCTTAGGTATCAAATTGTATATAAAATAAAGGCTTGTTTCATTATATCCAATAATAATTTCTGTAGAAATAAAGTTCTTTTCCGAATGACCCTTGTATATTTGTAACTTGATGCGAATAATTTACGTAAATAAATAAAAAGTATCACACAATATACTAAAGAATTGACTCTATTAATTTTAAAATGTTACAAATGAGAACTGAATACAATGCTATACGAACGAAAACATGATTATACTACTTATAAATTACTAAGAAAATTTAGAGATCGAAAAGAGAAAACCCAATTTGGATGCAATTAAATTTGTAATCAACAAAATGGGCCGATTTAAATAATGTGTCTTATGAATGATGCAAACGACCAGTAGATCGTAGTTTTGATTGACAAATTCAAGTATGATAAAACTACCTTTGGTAACTTATCAGTATCGGTTCATGGTCAAATTCCATATTCTTAAAAACAAACAAGGTTAGCTGAACTTCTTTACTTATGTTACCACAATTATATTATAACGGAAAATTGGCAGTCACGCAATTAGATATGACCTCGATTTTATTGAATTTAAAAAATCAACATTTATTAGATCGATCTAAAAATTGATTATAGCCCAGTAGAACATGGTTGCTTTCTTAACCGATACTTTCTATTTATTACAATTCCCCCTTATTAATCGTAACAAATACCAAATACAACGTTTACAGTGTTATCTTAATAAAAGGTGACGAATACATTTGAATTGGATACAATGATTTTACATCAAACATTGTAGAATAATACATTAAATTATTTACCCACAAAGCGTAAAAATAAGAAGAAACATCCGATTGCAATGAACATAATCTTCCGAGACACCACCTATAAGTTAGAATTTATGAACTAACAGCGACGTTGTCGAGTTTAATTTGAAAAAGCTATATTGTCACCTTGCTAAAATTACGGTAACCAAATAAACCAATGTATTAAATTAAAATTTCATTATTAAACTGAATAAGCTCAAAGGAATTGAATTATTAATAAATAAATCATCACATAATGTCGAAACGTAACAGCTCGTAGATAGAATCATGAACAAGAAACATTTAAAGAACGACCTGCATTAAAGTGCAACTAAATCGGGTATACACCAGAATTACAACTTCCAGTAAGAATGAATATTGTTTCATGCACCCCATCGTTTTGTAACACCTCAGTCTAGATATTAATACCATAGAGAATTTATGGTCACAAGTGGAATACAGGTTAAGATATTGCGAAATAACAGATCAACAGGTCTTGCAATTTAAATTTCGAGAGGCTTCAAATGGTATTGGACGATAAATAACACAAAACAATTATGGAAAAGCATGCCAGACCGTCTAAAGACAATGATTGCCTCCAAATGTGGTCTTACGCGATATTAATTACATTTTAATTATTATATAAAGATCCATTTTGTATAGTACCAATACTTCTGTTGCATTGCCGTTTGTAGAATATCTTACAATGTTTGGTGTTTTTGATAACACTTATTTTATTTATATTTATTACAAATTTATTTTAATGTACCAAACTGTTGTAATTAAATTACTTTTGAGTTATTGTTAAATTTTTCCTTTGTTTTTACTGGTACAAATACTTATGGGAGGCACTGTATATCATAGAAAAAATTAACAATTTTTAAAGACAAAATTATATCAAAGGGCATTGTAATTGAATCCATGGTAGCTTCTCCAATGTGGGTCATGTTTAAAGTAATTTATAGACCATTTAGATTAAAAATTGAAAAAAATGATCGTTTCTCTATTTGACCAGATAGTATTATACTTTCAGAGATGTGCTTCTTACTGACAAAATGTCTCCTATTAACAAGTAGCAACTATATATCTGTGTACGTTGATGTACGTTTACAAATTGCGGTTTAATTCATTCGTACTAAAGATTACCGTTAACGTTGCTAGAAATTCTCCCGAGGTCTCGGTTCTAGTTTTCGGATACAATTAATTGCTCGCGAATAAGTCTAGGTGGTGTTACAGTCGAAATTTGCGATTAAAATTTAGTTTTGTAATTAGTACTAACAATAAAGAATTGAATGAACAAATCAAGGTGCTGTCCGGAAAGTAAAGCATCACTTTTATTTTAATAAATAATTTGCATCTAAAGTTGCACTAAAGAATGAGCGAGGATTTAAACAAATATAGGCAAATATTAGTAAAAATATAGAAAGAGGAAGTGGAAAATCATCATTAAGATAGGGTATAAAGGTACACAAGAAGCAATGAATTAATATAAGAAGATTTTATATTGCTTATTCTCTGTTGCTATACTATTCTATATAATGTTAAAGTTTGTCGCAATGAAAAAATCTAATTTAAAAATGATGCTTTACTTTCAGGACAACCCCTTGTGTATTGTTATCTTTTAAATATAAAACGCCGTTTTATTTTTGTTATTGTATAATATTTTGAACTGCAAAGGGAAACATTAATCTAATTCAAAAACGTGAGTAATAAATATTTCTTTGTCAGTATTGCAATATAAAATCGGCCGTCCGAGATTTTTATACGATATTTTCGCCCGAGGTGCTGGTCTCCACGACCCGAGATTTAGTAATTTTTTTTAGAACAGAGATCTCTGACCGATTTCTCAAATCGTGGCCACTAGTCTTCTCTTCTTTGCAAATGCAAATATCAAACTTCAAGCGCCGACAGTGTTTCTCTATAAATCAATATTTTATAACGATTATTGTGTTATTGCATCAACTTAAAAAAAAAATGCATGCTGTAAATTGAAAATAGCTGAAATGTATGACATATGTATAATCAGAATCTAGTATCATTTAGCTATCGCGAAGGTCATATTTGTGTATATTCAAGTTTACGTAAGGAAGTTAAATGCGTCTACTGCGTTGTATGCGATTTTCGGTGCTAAATGGATGACATGTGCTCATTGACTGTACGTAGGTATATTTGTTAGTTTATGTTTATCTACTTTCATTATAGTAGATTGCGTGTTAGGTACAAAAATGGTTGTGTGAGGGTGTAGGGATTTCAAGATGAAACCTGTGCAGAATGAAAACATTTAAGAATTAAAACGGACACAAAGGTGTAATCATTAAAGATCGAGATAGTATCATGGTTACACAGCGGAGAAATAAACAACGTTTTTTTGTAATATTTAACATAAATTTTGTACAACTTATATTTATTATAGTTTTTTAAAAATCGCGAAATATTCTCGTTATGGCAGATCAGATTATAATCCTCAATTATCTCACTGTAAACCAACAAAAATTTAATAGAAATGTCGTCTATACATCGCATTTTCTTCGAATCGATAGCTTAGATCAAAAATTCTCATTCTTTGTCAGTTTTCCACATGTGTACCTATTTTGAAGGCTTTGGTAGAAAAACTATAATATTTAATCTAATTATAAGAACAATACGTAATCAAATGTAATAAAAGTAAGTTTTGTTTGTTGACGGACGGAGATATGGCTCGTGTTTCACAACACTCACTACACTATAGCTTTCTTTATTTCCGTGGTTACTTTCTTCTTGCCCTTATTAACGCATACCGTTCGAAAAGCTTTGTTATTTAAGGCACACATTTTATTAGAATTGACATAAATTACATTGAATCACTTATAATGTAAAATATGTATGTTTGTGTGTCTATCTGGTTGAATGTACCAGAATACTGACAAATGATTAATTTACTGAATTGATGTAATCTGTTCATTTGTATTTTATCTCAAGGGATAATAAAATATTTTCTTCATGGGCTATACTATGACATTTTAGCAACTAACAGGAAGTAGAAAACGTCAGCATTTCATACGAGGGATGCTGCTTAAATTTTGGATGTGGCAACACTGCAGTTCAACATCATACATACAACATTCGTAAAGTTTGATATCTTTACTATTAAACAACTGTGATAGAAAGGATGTATATTGAGCCGTTCTATTACAAAATAATTTCAAAGTAAACAAATCGCGGAAAAAAACATGGATTTAAATCGTGAACATTTTGGAGCAATGATTTTGTTTTATTGTCGATTGAAAAAAGTGAAAATGAGTGTCGCTGATCTAAAAACTGTTTTTGGTGATGAGGCACCATTAAGAACAACTGTGTTTCCGTGGTATCTAGAATTTAACTGTGGTCATACTAACCTTAGTGATGAAGTTCGTGAAGGTCGACCAACGACATAGAAAACCGCAGAAAACATTGATACCGTACGAAAAATGATAAATGCAGATAGATCGTCATGTGACTTATGGAGATTCAGTCATCCTTAAGCATCGACATGAAATAAAGAAATCAAATTTTGCATGAGCACTTGGGTGTAAAAAATTATGTTCACGATGGACTTCCCTTAATTTGACTGAGGCTCAAAAACAGGCTGGTATCAAATGGTGTCGCGAAACACTTCATCGGTTCAACTCAAGTAGGTACATCAAACTTAATATACGACATTGTCAGTGGTGATGAAAGTTAGATATATGAATATGAACCTGAAACATAGTAAAAGTCGACTGTTGAAGCATTCAAAAATGGAATTTTGGGTGTGCCGAATTCTGAGTGGAAAGAATGTCATGACAATTGGTTTAGTCGCATGAACAATGTATAGAGTGTACAGTGGGATATTTTAAAAGCAATAAAGTAATTTTGTTATTTCTAAGTATGTTAGTTTTCTTCTATCCCAAAATTAAAGCAGCAGTCCTTGTATACAGGGGTTATGGAAAAGACTGTTTTCAACGTTTTAGAATTCCTAAATATGTTTATCCAGATCCATGAATAATTTAAAACTGATTTGTGTGGGCGGGTGTTTACAGTCTACGTAATATTTGATATTTGCTTTTGTTGCAGGTGATCCATTATTAAATAGCGTTGACGTAAATAAAACGAATTTATAATTTTTTAGTTAATTGCATCTGCAATTATAAATTATACTGATTTTTGAGATGAAATTTACCATGCCATATAGATTTTTAGATCTGAAATGCATTAGCATTGTTTAACTAGAATCCTGCATAAACACGGTGTCAATTTGAAAATTTACATAGGGTTATAAATTAAAAATTAAAAAAGATATACAAAATTGCTTAAAGCCGTTAAGTTATAAATTTAAATAAAAAGTAATTAGATATATAAGTAATGCGCACATAATTAAAATATTAATTTATATTCACTCTGGGAACGATTATGGCAACGGTTGCCCATCCACTTAACTTGCCATGCGAAACACTGCTTAGCTCCGTAGATTTTCCTCGATAACTCGTTTCAAATAATTTCTTAGAAAAACCGATTAGTTCACATAAAAGAGCATTATAGGCGTAAGAAACGTGGAAAGTTTAAAAAAACCGTTTAAACCATTTTCGAGAAAATCGAAAAAGTCTAAAAATCGCCAGAATAAACTAGCACTTCTTATTAGGACGTATCGGGAAGGTATTAAATTCAAATATAAAGATTCACTTTTCTACAACGTTTAGTTTCGATCTACATTGACAACATGTATACTCTGAGACACGTAGACAATGTAGACGAATTTCTAAAAACATGTTTTTTGGACTCTGGGGACCTAAAACGTGTATTTTCGCTAAAAACTGGATTTGGAAAATTTTGACCGGAAACAACTTTCTCTTTACTATATTTCATATAGGTAAGCGAAAGTAAAAATACGTGTCAAAATTGGAGAAACCGTATAGGCAATATGAAAGTGGAACTAAAATAAAGCTGTTATTACGAGGGTTATCTCTAAATTAAAGACCGCTGGGAAATTTTTCTTCTTAAGGTTGGCAAACCTGTGGTGAATGCCACTCTAGTAATACACACACTGCGTTGTAGTCTTGTCATTTGTCGCATTGTAGTACGTTTGTTTACGTGCGAGTTATAGTTTCAAAATGAATTAGAAAATCGATGTTGCCGCCGATTGTGAAATACGTGGATTGATACGCTTTTTAAACCATCAAAACGTTAAACCAGCTGAAATTCATAGGCAGTTGATTGCGGTGTATGGTGATAATGTAGTGAATGAAAGAAATGTGCGAAAATGTTGTGAAAGGTTTAGAAATAACAGAATTGATGTGCATGATGAGGAACGTTCGGAGAGACCCTCGATAGTCAACGCGGACTTGTTGAAACGTGTCGATGATGAAATTAGAAACGATCGTCGCATAACAATTTCCGACCTATCTCTTTCTTTTCCTGACTTTCTAAGAGCTGTTATTGGTCGCATTGTGAATGACCATTTAGGCTTCAGAAAGGTTTGTGTATGTTGGGTGCCGTACGTCTTAACGGAACATTACAAATAAATCCGAATGGGATGTGCTTTGGAATTTCTGTTGTGCTACTCAGAAAATGGCGATGAGTTCCTTAATTCAATTGTAACCGGCGATGAAACATGGATTTCACATTAAACGCCAGAGAGAAAACGACAATCAAGTGAATGGCGTTGTCCCTAGTCACCAACGAAACCAACAAAGGTCAAGCCACCGCCATTTGGACGCAAAGTGATGGTCACAGTCTTTTGGGTCCGATTTGGCATACTGTTGATTGACTTTATGCCACCTGGAACCATTGTAAATGCACAAGTTTACTACGAAACTCTTCGTAAGTTACGAGGCGCCATTTAAAATCGGTGACGTGGACGGCTGACCAACGGCGTCATACTGTTGCACGATATAATGCACGTCCACATGTTGGAGGCGCGACACGTGATTTACTGAGAAGATTTGGATGGGAAATTTTCGATCACCCATCATATAGTTCGGACTTAGCTCCGTCTGATTACCATTTGTTTGGGAAATTGAAAGAATTGTTGGGTAGTAGACTATTCTCAAGCGACAATGAACTTAAAAATGCTATCATCAGTGGCTAAACGGACTGACGACAGAAGAATATGACGAAGGAATATTGAAGCTGGTGAATCGCTATGATAAATGTCTTAATTTATGTGGCGATTATGTAAAGCACTAATAGAATGTATGTATTTTAAGAGAAATGCAAAAATGTTTATAAAGTTTTCATAATAGATTTTTTACAACCGAACGGTTTTTAATTTAGAGATAACCCTCGTAAAATAAAAAATTCCAGCAGCAATACCAGTTTATTCAGACAAGTATTTCGCAGTAGGCATTACAAATGAATTTTAAGATCGGCTATACTCTGCCTACAAATAATAGGCAGTATTTTAAACAGTTTATTAAATAAATTCCAACATTTGTGTATTAGTAATTTGAATACACGAATTAAATATTTCGATTTGTTTAAGAATGAAATAAAATAAAGTCATGTTGGAATCTGAACTGTATTTAAATCAATGTAAATTAAGCCTTCCAAGTAAACCTTAATTAGTTGCGTAGGTTAAGTTTACAGTAAACAAAACAATAAAAAACAATCTGCCAAAGTCAGTGTTTATTTTAGCTTTTTAAATAAACATCTTACAGTTACAAATAGCTATTGTTTTATTTCTTGTTAAATATTTCGATTTCTTAACATTCTGTTAATTTTGACTCGCATGCGACCAATTACGTTTCGGTTTCATTGTTTTCAGTATTTGCTCAGGGTGTCCAGCGGTCGGAATTTCTTGAATTTCGGGAACTATGGTTGATTTTTTTTCGTTGGGTAAAAACCGTGAATAATGCTTTAAATTTCGTATTGTATCGGGAATTTTAATGAAATTGTTTCAAGTTTCGATAAATTTAACTTTGTGTTCGTTTTTCATCT
>JAHWXV010322839.1:0-11553 GCA_024586415.1 Phrixothrix hirtus
ATACTGCTAAGCTTTTATTGTTAAATTTCTACTTGGTTACACAATTAATATTTTTAATTATTCTTTAGTGTGATTTGGGTTGCCTAACTTTAGATTATTTAATTAATTAAATATATTTTTATGCTTCTGTTGGATTAATTAATAAAGAATATTTAACTTAGGTTCAAATTTATTAATTAATGACCAAATTCTATATCAATATATATTATCACTTAGCATATGTAATAAAAGGGTCCCTCTTTCTACACTGTGGCTAGACTGGCCCTGTTGTTTGAAAATTAATTATTACCACTAATATAGATATTTAAGCAAATAACTATTTTGGTGAAATAAAACACTTAGATTCAAGTCATTGAAAGCAGAACATTAAGTTGAACCATCTTATGCTGACGTTTGCTCCTTATGTGATAATGACAGAAAATACCAATGCTTTTGTTTTGAAATGAATTTTATTTAAACTCACCTTAGGAGAAATCTTGAAGAGTTCTAATATGTTAAAAATAAAGTAAAATCTTTTCTATCAAGTATTAAAGAAATGAAGATCAATTAATTTATCTAAATTGTTAGCTTAATTAGTTTGGTTCTTTGAAAAATCATACTTTTTAAATTGTGAATGCTTGGAAATATGAGAATTACAAATCCATTGAAAGATATTGAAATAATTTTCTCTCTTAAAATTTAAATCTTACTATTTAAAAAAATAATTTCTATATTAAGGTATCATTGTTATGGCTTAAACCAGCACTTACTTCTTGGAAAATAAGGGTTTAGTGCCATTTTTCATTATATAAAGCATATTTTGTTTGTGAATACTTGACTGCTATTCAACATTTACTAATAGCTTTTTTGAAATATTAACAAAAGATTGGTGAACTAAAATTAATTACAATATCTGCTGTTGAATTGATGGTAAAAAAGAATCAGTAGCACCCATTTTCATTTTGGCCTGAAGTTCATATTAACCTTCTTCCTCATGACGCAGTACCTGGGTATGATTTTGAACTTCAAGTAATAAATTTTCTAACTTTTGATTGTACTTTTTAACTGAAACCCAGTGACATCTTCAAACTAGCTTAAATGAATCGGTTGCATAAAGGAAAATAGTAATAATATCAACATTTAAAAGCTATAAGGATTAAAGTTCTTTTATACAATGAGGTACCTGGGTACCACTACACTTTGTGTCAAATTAAAATATGTATAGAAAATTACATCAGAGATGGAGTCAATTATTTTATATGGCAGGTTCTGGGATATTTGAGCAATTAATGATAGCCCAGATTCCACATGAAGGGCCTCCAGCCCAACTAGGTCAATGTTATAAAATATAGAAACAGACGATCGGCGAGTTTTGTTTAGTCGAATAATGGGAAAGTACCAGAGGTATTTGTTTCTAGATATTTCAGTATAGCACTGGCAAAATGTACAGTCCCATTACAGCAGTAGCAAATATGTTAATGAAAGCGTGATAAGGGATCGTTTTGTCTACTTGCTGTTAGGAAATTGATTAGCTTTAATTTCATCACTTTAAATTTAAATCAAACAGGTTAATCGTGTAACTTTTTAGAAAATCATTTTTGGTGTATCAAACATTCCGATTGCAGAGTATAATTTTAGGCAAACATTAACTAGTTTTATTTTGTCAGCACAAATTTTTTAAAGTATATATGAGTAACTATCTGATTTGTCCATGTTTAATAGTCTTGGCGAACACCACAATTAGTGCATATATACACGTTCACCAGAACAAAAGGTGCTTGAGTGCACAGAATTGTGTAACAAAGAAAGCATTTGAGAGAAAGTTACAAATCCACATCTGCAATATACACTCAACTAAGAAATTTTTGTGTACCTTGTTGAGAAACATTATATTCTTTTAATAGACAAATTTGAGTACACTATATATCTAAATTTACTTTGTTTTTATCTTTTATAAATATTCAATTCTGTGCTGCACAAAATTGTCTTGGAGCTGCATATGACACTAATGTAGCTGATTATATTTATTTAATTTAAATGTACTTCTTTTATTTTAGTAGTATAGCATATGATAAGTATATTTTACTATTTCAGATAAATTCGAAAGGTAAGATATAATGTAAAGTAATCGTTTGTAGTAATTTTATATAGAAAAAGAAAAAAGCATGAGTTAACATAATCCAATGGCGTCAATACAGGTTTGCTTTGAAATGATTGCAGAAATTTCAACTATATATTCTTTATGCCACATACATTAAAAAAAGTACGACTTTAATTTAAGCACAATTTAGAAATTTCTTGTAAAACATTTTCAGAACTTCTGATACGGAGTACTTACCAGGTATGTAAATGTGAAACCGGAATTTCCCCATGGACGGCCCTAGCTGTCAATGTAGTTACTATCAAGCCGCATCATTGGCACCATTTTCTTGTTGACATCTCTGATGAAGATTTTCAACTCCCATTTTCATACAACAGCATAGTTTGTAATAGCATTGAACATGTCGAATTTTGTGCTTGGAAACAACAATTTGCGGACAACATTGATTTTCTGTTCTCATTTTAAAAAAACTGCTGCAGAATCGCATCAAATGCTTGTCGAAGCTTAAAGTGAGCATGCTCTTGGTAAATCACAGTGTTTTGAGTGGTTTAAAAATTTCAAAAGTGGCGATTTTGACGCAAGAAATAAAGAACGTGGAAGACCGCTGAAAAAATTTGTAGACAGCAAATTGTAAGCATTGTTGGACGAGGATGACCCTCAAACGCAACAACAACTCAGGGATCAATTAAATGTGACATGATAAACTGTCTCCATACGTTTGAAAGCCATGGGAATGATCCAGAAGATGGGAAAATGGGTTCCACATGATTTGAACAAAAGACAGCAGGAAAACTGAAAAACCACTTGCAAAATGCTGCTCGCCAGGTACAGAAGAAAGTCATTTCTCCATCGAATTGTGACTGGCGATGAAAAGTGGATATATTTGGAAAATCTTAAGCGTAAAAGATCATGGGTAACTTCAGACGAACATCGACATCGACTGCAAGGCCAAATCACTATGGACGGAAGACAATGCTCTGTGTTTGATGCGATCATAAGGGTGTGATCTATTATGAGCTGCTAAAACATGGCCAAATCATTAACACTGAATGCTACCGACAACAAATGATCGATTTAAATTGAGCTTTGCGGGAAAAACAACCAGAATATAAAAACAGGCAACGCAAAGTAATTTTGTTTCATAATAATGCACCATCGCACCCAGTAAAACTGGTCAAGGGAACAATTGAGGCATTTCGTTGGGAAATACTTTTGCATGTGGCTTACTCACCAGACTTGACTCTGTCCGATTACTATTTATTTGCATTGATGGGATATGCACTTGCTGAGCAGCGCTTTACTTCTTACAAAAATGGCTCGATGACTGGTTTGGCTCAAAAGAGCAACAGTTTTTTGGCGTGGCATCCACAAATTGCCAGACATGTGGGAGAAATATATAGCTAGCAATGGGCAATACTTCGAATAAACAATTTTTTATCATTTTCATACAATAAACATGTATTTTCTATACAAAAATTCAGTTTCATATTTACATACCTGGTATAGTCGGAAGTTTTATTCCAATGTATGACAAATCGTGTACATTTATTTCAGTCTTACTCATGTTACAGGTCACTACAGTTCATTGTACTTTAGCACTGTGTATTGAATTGTGTAATTGAAACTGACAAAAGAACTTAAATTTCATTGTGTATGTATTTCAAATAATGTTTTATCATGTTTTTCAGTGTTTTTTGTAAAAGTAAAATTTATCAAAAATGCTAAAAACTGAATTATTGAAACCACTTGCATGGGAAAATTTGGGTGAATTTCATAGCACTAATTTGCTTTTCTTTCCATTACTTCTGAACTAAAAGCCTTATTGAAAAAATAAACACATCCTTTTGGAATACTTTTTTGTATGTACCTTATGTAAAAATATTGAGAAAAGTGAATATTAAATTAGAAAGGTTTTTAACTTTATGTAAATAATTTGAAATTATGTATTTATTAGATGTTTCTTAAACTTTTACAAAAGGTACAAAAAAGTATCCCAAAGGGATGTCTTTATTTTTTGTTTTCATTTCGGAAATATTAAAAAATAAATGCATAAAAAGAATGCATTTTACCTTGACTGCTAGTGCAACCTTTTACATGGATCCCTTTTCCCAAAGGGCACAAAATATTCTGACTTACAGGTTTTCCTTGACTCTACAAGATTTTTTGCGGTTACTCTTTTGAGATTAACACTACTTAATAATATCTTTGTAGATAATCAGTATGAAGGGAGATGGATACCTCAAGATTGACTCATGGAGGGATATAAAGAAGTCATTAAGAGTCTGGATAATGAGACCTCTAAAAAATTACACAGTGAGATGGGCACTTCGGGGTTAAACACAATGCACCTTGAAGGTTAGATGGTGATTGAGTGTGCCATAATAGCAATCTGGCTCTTTTGGGAACGAGGTAAAAAGAAAAGTCACTTTATACATGTTTCAAATACCATATCAGATTACCTTTTATCTCTTATATACCAATAGATCCTTAGTACTTATATTTGATTTTTAGGCTTTTAAGGACTCATGGTATGGAATACACCTTCATAATGAAATTAATAGAAATATAAATTTTAATGTCTTCATAAAGCACCCATTATTTCATGAAGTAGAAAAATTTATTGTTTATTTCTGTTTATTTGTTTCGTTAATCAAATAAATTAAACTCACAGATTAGATACTTTAACGAGCATTTTACCAGAATGATAGTAATTTATAAACCATTTACACAAATAATTTCAATGTTGATTAATGCAATCAGCTGATTATAAATAAAAATAACTGCCTTAAAGATCTCGCCTTGTAGTACACTCGATGTTCTTCAATCCATTTGAAACATTTTACTCCTTATACAAAGGGACTATAAAGTTTTCATTATCTAGTGACATTATTTATACACATAATAAAGTAAAAAATATTGGTTCTTAAAAATGAAACATTTTTCCATGGATTGTTATAGAATTCCTGGACTTTTAATGATTTTTGTTAAATTCCCTGACTTTTGGGACGTTTACAAAATTCCCTGACAATTCCAAGTTTTTCAGGTAAGGGGAAACTCTACTTTAGATTTCGTTATTGAACATTTACTTTAATTGAAAAGTAAGATTCTAACATTTTTAATTTATTGCATACTGTAGTTTAAATCACATTTCTAAAAAAGTTTGAGTGTTATAATTTCTAGCATTACACATATCTGAATACATTTAGGATTTTAAATAAAAAGATTCCATTTATAAGCCACATTATCTGTTTTATTCATTTAATACAACTTCCAAATTTAATTTTAAATAAAAATTGTCACAATTTGTGGTAGCAGGTCAAGTAGATATTTATTATTTATAGTAAGTAAATCACATAGTGTAATTCGATACATTTTTTAATTTGTCATGTCGGTAATTACATCAAAATTTTAACAGATTGTGACAATGTCAGCAGGACACAAATGTTATCGTATGCAACGATTTTCAAAAAAGAGCTTATTGGTATTTAGTAATTTCAAAAATGTATCTTTTAATAGGCTGAATAAGGCATTTTATTTTCTACAACTATTTCAAAACAACCCTGTATAACTAGGAAATCTTCATGATAGTTATTGCTGCGATACTATCATATGTACTTTGTTTTTAGTAATCCTTACCTGATATTTAATAAATGCCTATTCTTTCAGTTTCTAATTGTACAGCGGAACAGTTGCCAACAAAAATTAGTGATCCCTGCAATTATTCTGATTTAAGCAATTATTTCTGTATTTCAATGTTGCTTGTTACAAACATTTAAAAAATTCATCACCATTAAAATAAATAAGATTTATCGAACTTTGCATCATAATTGGATTCAATATAAAAAAGAGATCCTTTCTTAATATCCAAGGATCTGATAAGTTATAGTAACTAATTTTGCTATGTACTATTTGAAATTAAATTTAACAATACCTTGTGGTTGCATTGAGATAAAATTTGTGTATAAAATAATTAAAATGAGTTACGCTGTGAATTAACCATTAAGAATTAAAATTTCAATTCAGACCCAAGTACCTAATTTTATCTATCTTTAATGATACATCCATATGTGAACTAATTTATATTGTCATATGTAGTCATTTTGTTAACCAACTGTTTTTCTTACGATAATTATATACATTTGGGAAATAAGAAGCATTATTCATGTATACACAAAACTATAAAAACTTAATCTAATTTGAAAATTTTTTTTAATTTTTGAAAATCATACAGGGTTACATGCCCAACTACTCTTTAAGTGTGAAACGTAATTAAAAACACAAATACAATTTTTGTCTGTTTACAAAAGATCGTATTACATTTACTATTCATATATTTTTTCGAGTTCGTGATCATTAGCTGTTTTAATAAAAAGTAATGTGAAATGTGAAATTATTGCTTATTTATAAATTATTAAAAAGTTATTTGTTGAATATCTAAAATTAACAGTTTTAATTACGTTTAAGATGATTTAAAATTTTATTAAATTAGCACAAAGATCATTTATAAATTTTGTATAAATTTAATATCATTTTGGCTTAAAACAATATAAAACATTTTAAGTCGGCATTTAAAAATATTTTCGATTCAATAATACAAATGCACTGAAAATGGTATCTAATAAGTAAAAATCTTGTTTTTATTTTAAAGAAATTACAGTAAGCTTACGTTAGCACAAAAGACCACATGCAATTTTAAGATAATCAAATTTTTTTTTAAATAGTAATAATCATATTAGTATATTTGTGGCTATTTAATAATCAACTGAGGTTTATTAATAGTGTTGCTAGAAAAGTACAATCGGTTAATAATTTCTTGTTAGGTATGGACCAAACCAAAAACAAGGACAGACAAAAACTGTATATATTAGCATAATTAATTACAAAAATTTTCATTAATTGAATGTGACTTACTGATTTATTTTTACTAGTATCAAAATAAAATAATTTACTCTTTCAAATTTTGTGTCGGGTAAGATTATTGTAAAACCATCACTTGTGTTTAATTCTATTCATCAAAAGAAACGCATGTTCGCATCGATAGCCTGATTTTAGACTTAGTCATTGTTATAAACATTTGAGTTTATCCTACTGTTTTATACCTGAATTTAGCACTCTTCCAATTTGTAAATTATGATTTTCTAATTTTGTAATTTGTGCTAAAATTTAGTGATGCCCAATAGTACTCATAATTTAACAAACTATTTTTTATTCCGAAGTAGCTCATCATGTTTTATATTAGGAAGTACCTACAACCTCTCCCTAAGGTAGTAACCATAGCAATCCATTTTTTCGGTTTTGTTAGCTTTTCTAGGAATGTCGATGAAACTTGCTAGCAAGATTATATACAACTTTGAACTTTTTCAGGCTAGACTTTGCTCCGCTTCTCGGCAATAGGTTATTCTGGTTCTATAATACTTCACTTAAAACTTGCAGATGACTTCTGGTAGGGCATCATTTATATAAAACTAAAATGATGTTGAGAATTACTGCATAGTTACTTTGAGAAAATGGTCAAATACAATTTATTCTTTATTAACTACGCACATTCTTAGTTATTTTTGTGCACTATAGTAAACAATTCAAATTGTTAGCAGTGACGTCAGGTATAATTTAAACACCTTGTTAAATAGTAGTGGGCTAACATTATTAAACATATCAGTAATGTATTACAATGCCTTAGATTTACACTGCGCTGCTTTATAGTGATTGTTGACAAATCTATACAAAATATATTGGCAGATTACGACAGATGGTACGTGAGATGAAGTGTCATCAATCAGCCATATACAATAGATTACCAAAGGCGTTTTCCATAATTGGCAATCTTTAGACAATGTTGTTGAATTATTATTGTAATCTACTGTAACTGCATAAGTTATGCATTTTTATGCATTATTAGTTGATTTATACTTATTCTTAGATATTTGTAAAGTTATTTTATAAAAACAAATTAAGTACAACACAAACCTTCAAACATGGCCCACCAATGACTACCATACTACCCTCTCCATCACGTGAAATTGTTAATGACAATAATTTTGTTCTTTTACTATACATTTTTTGTTACTCTGAATTAGTTGCTTGCTAGGTTTTCAGACTCAAGAATTAGACAGTAGATGTAGAGAAATATGACGTATTTGGTACCCTTACTGATTTTACACAATCTTACCAAATTATCTATGTATTTTGATCTTAAGAAAATTGCGACACTTGTGCTAGTTTCAATAATATTTTTGAATATTAAAGTTACAATAAAACATCGAATACTTTTAAATACTATATATACGAGCATATAAAAGGCCTCCATTGTGTGGAAAATTACAAAAAGAAAATAATTTAATGTTAAAAAAGAATACAACAATGAACTTAAGACTAGTACATTTTTACATAAGAGATCATTTGTGAGTAATGATTAGCATTTGTATTACAAGTTCCATTTTAATAGTATTATATCACCCTTCGCTTTAATGAAGTTTATACTAATATTGTCTGATTAATTATTAAAATATTGCGATGGCCGTTCGCTATACTTCTAATAGTCAGACTATTTTTATTTTGACTAATATGAGCAATGTTACACTCTACTACGGTTTTAAATGTTTTATTTTATATACATTTAGGTAAGTATTCTATAAGAAATGAAGACGATACAATTTTAGAACCTATCTGAACAGAAACTTTGTTTTTATTTGTCGTCGTCCATCAATACTTTAGGATAGTATTGCACTAGTCCCAACTACACATTTTTAACTACTCAATCGAACTTTTTTAAATATTTTCATTGCTGAAACTAGTTCCTTGTTTATACTATTTTTTTCAATATAAACAAGTACGCAGTTATTGGCTTGAAAATTACACTCAATATTTCGATGTTAATCACCAAATGGACATATAAACATGTCTTGCTTTACATTTAAATTATCAATTATTTAGATGTTAATTTGACATTTTAAATTTATAACAAAGACATGTTTACATATATATGCGAACATTACATATTGTTGTGGAATCTAGTTTAATGGAGACCACCATCAGTTTAATAGTTAATTGTTGCTAGGATATAATATTATACTTTAGTGCGTAAGAACTAAAGTTTCTTGATGAGTCAAAATATCATTTAAAGTGCTAGCCATTTTACATCCGGGTTGCACACTTTTTCCATAACTGTAATATATTAAAATATTTCAATTTTAAACAAAAAGCGAACATGTGCAAAGTATTTTAACAAATAATGGAAGCAAAAAGTTATTTTTTTGAAATCTATAGAAAAAGCTTATTTTTAAACGTTGAATCTTGTATTATGCAGAATTTAATGCCACCTACGTTCAGAAAATATTGTCATTTATAATTATTTATACAATTATATTTGTTAGCATTAACAATATGTTTATTTAACAGTACTTTTTGTAGTTGGTAATAATGTTAAAGATAAATTTATAATAAATATAACAGATCAAGACAGAAATAACAATTTCACAGACTTGCATTGAAATAAGGACAACAGATCTTTTAATTAATAGAGTAGCTTGAATAAACCAACACCAAGAAAAAGTTACTTTACATTGCTTATATCAAGATTCAAGTAGTTCATCTTACATTATTGGACCACAATGGATTGTTCAAGGTTATTTATGACTCAGCTTGTAGCACATGGACTAGGAATGTCAAATTTATTGGCCGTTTTATATGTAACCACTTGAAATATCAAATTAAAGAAACTAAACAATTTGTTTATGATTCTGCAAACAATTTACTGTAAATGTAAATAAAAATACAAACGACTACGAACAGTAAAGTCACATACATAAAAATAATTTTTAGGTTAATGTAAAATATACACATTGAATGCGTTCACTATTTTAGAGACACTAGCACATATTTCAATTGTCGTATTTTTGGTTCTTAAATTAAGAGAACATTTTCAAGATAAAGGAAAATGAAGCAGAGAAACAACAAAAGATAAATAAAGTAAATTTTATTTTAGTATATTTATGTCAAGTCGTTAGAATACATTTTTATAAAAAATACTTAACAATTTTCAATAAATAAATGCTTATTTAAATAGTGGTCTTTAAAATTACGAGATCCTTAATTCATACCAGTCCTTACCTTTCTTCCAAGAAAAACCGTTAACGCCATGCTTCAAATACCAATATACGGCTTCGGCAACATCAGTAAGATCTAAGTTAATCAACTTTTAAAATTTTACTAATAGTAAAACTACTTAATAGCTCCTCCGTCCAAGAAATAGGGGTTGCTGAAATTTGGCAAGCACGGCTAAGTAATTTGCCTTTTGAGTCTAAAGGTATTTTATTAATTACAAATGTAAAGATTTATTTCATTAATAAGTTTGTGAAATCTTATCGCTTAAATACTAAGGTGACTTATATAAAGCCTTAGTATTTAAGTTAACCTCAAGCTACTTTAAATTTCGTTACAAAATTAGGGTAATAATGGATGAGTAGCAGTTTTAATTATCAATTATAAAATGTTTGTATATACTTATTTGAGAAATATTAAATTCATTGTCAAAAGATATTTGCTTCTAAAATAGATTATTTAAGTACAACAATTTTTCTTGGAAATTTAGTTTAGAATGTAATTATAATTTACAAATATCTAAAAGTAATAAATACATGCAATACTTGCAAAAATTAAAATTGAAAGATTTGTTTATTTGAATTTTAATTTCCCTTTTTGCATTTTTAGTTTTACCTTATAAATAAAATGGCTAGTTTTGTCTTGAGAATTATATATTGGTCAAGATGAAAGTTTTTAATAAAATTAGTGTATATCCACTGTTACAATTCAACCATATCAAACTTGCTCATCAAGTCAGCAAAGCTAAAAAACTTTTCTTATCGATAAAATTGTTGTTAATTTTATTTTAAACTTTTTGTTACTATGTTATGACCGGAAATAGTCATTGATTTTTCACCAATATGTTTGTGAAATATACATAGTAGTTTTCCAAATAGTGTTACTAATGCTATTATCTCAATTCGAACAATTATAACTTTCCTAGTACTCTAGTTCATTCCTTCTTTGTGTACAATAACTCCTAAAAGGCTAAGGAGCATAAAGCACTCTCACAAATATGACGCATTTATACAAGATACTTAAGTCCGCATGGTTTTGAGAACTTGCAGATACAGGTATAACTATAATGTATATCAATATTACTGATGTTACCGAAGTCTTTCTTTGATTTCTCTTTTGCACCTTTTTGTTTCATAGATTTAAAACAAGGGGTGAGTTTTGACCATTTAACAATGCAGACTAACCAGGGAGTTTCCGAAATCATAACAAAGAGTATTATTGTATTTTACAAATGCTAATCGTAAAAGTAAGATGATCTCTGTGACAAACTAACTTAAGTAGATGCCATGTAACATGTCAATAATTTAAAAAATACTTTATACATATATTCTATGGTCAAATTATAAATATTTATTAATTTTTAGGTGATGCAA
>JAHWXV010322856.1:0-15180 GCA_024586415.1 Phrixothrix hirtus
TGAAGTTGTGCTCTCAGTGTTTTTGTATTTGCTGTAGTGTAAAGACGTTTGTTTCGGATTGTGCACCCCCAAGACATACCACTACGCGCCGCCGCTGGCTTACATGTTAAGATTGTCTGCGACATTATACATGAAATATATTGAAACGGATACAAAATTTTAATATATGTATATGGATTAAAATATTGTATAATCGGGCAATTCTTCAGGTAATATAAAACATTATTAATTATAGTCTGTTTGAAAACGAAGCGGAGTAATATTTCATTTAGTTATTGCAATCGTTTCACAGAAGCGGTATTTAGTTATGAGCAGAATTTAAGAAAAATGTTAGCAATGTATTTATAACTTTCCGCTTACAATATTTTCTGGAAGAATACATCCATTAGACAATCGGAGTCTTACCTTCAGCTGCGATTTACTGTAGTTAAGCCGATCAAAAACATGTACTTCGGTATCATAAATATTTAAAAATTTAACTTTATTCAAATATGTACATAGAGTTACAAATATTTTAGAAGTAAATGAATTGGAGAAGTTTTTAAATAATTTAATCTTTTTACTTATGGCAGTACAATAAATTTAAATATGTAAAACAAATTTATCAAGTTGTTTGAAATATTGATTTATTACTATTTAAGATACATTTTAATCATATTGCACAAAAAGTGATGCGCTACTGGAAGTTAATTAATGACACTGTCATTTCATGATTTGTCACTTCGTTATCGATCAGACTATCAGATCTGTATCAAAATTGTTTTTAGTTTGGGACTCAGTAGCTCTTTTATGAAAATGGGTAATTTATTATATAGTTTAATAGTTAATAGGCTGTTCAGTACATTTCATATAACGATAAGGTGAAATTTGTAGGAATTCTTTGCACGTATATTATTATCCATTGTATATGTTATGGGCTGTAGAATGAATTTTCTTGTTAATGTAAATAGCTGAAGGATATAAATAATTGTTTGCACAATTTTCGTAAACTTATGAATATAATTTTTCTTGCTACGCTTTTCTCCCTCAAAATCAAGCTGTAAAAAATTCTACTATAACTTACTAAAGTAAAGTATTAATGCTACTTCACAGGGCCGGGTTAACCAATAGACAAGTAATTTGGAGGAGCCTGGAACAACCATGCCCCACGCTTATGAAAATTATGTTGTCTCAATGGTTTTGAAATTCGCGCGCGATACTTCAGAGTAGAATTTAGATGAATGACTTTATATTTTTAAAATTATATGTAGATAAATAATGAATCCGTGAAAAATCTCAATTAAAAAACACTAAACATTTGACAAAAAGTGCTCGAAAATTATAAATAATTTTGAGATGCGTTGTTAAAAAAGATATATTAATATAATGGGTATCTTTAAAGGTCGTTAGAGAAAGATTCGTAGACACCTATTGAATTAAAAAAATAGGTCAAACGCGGATAGGTTTTCGTAAAAATTTATTTGAAGTTATTGTATAAATTGAGTTCGGTCCTGTTCGCTTTTCGTAGTCATTCATTCAGGGTACAGATTAAATAGGTTATTTATATTTTGTCAAATTTGACGTGAATGAATAACAAATTACCGAATGTACGTTTACTTGGTGTGTACACTAACCTATTCAAATATAGGTCTATGATATCAATGATCTACAGTTTTATTCGTTTGTAGACAAAATTTAACAGTTAACTTTAAACGTCTTTAATTACACCAATAAAATTTATTTAAATAAACCTTTTTTAAATTGTGCTAATGCGCGTAGTAAGTAAGTAGTTCATAACTACATGCAGTATGTTTGAAGTTTGTACTTTATTAATTTAATATTTTGGGATTTCAAACGTTTAAATACATTAATTATGTAAAAAAAGTGCATTTTAGTGAAAATTGTTATAAAATGTCTCTTCTTAGAAAAATAATAAATTATTTTTCATTGACAGTACGAGCACTCAGACGTTTAACAGTAGCTATAATTTCTTTGTAAGTCGCATGATTTTGCTATCTATTAGAAGAGTTCGTTTATTTTCTTCAATTATAAACATGAAAATATGTAAATTGATATGTGGGTAAATTAATTGGACTTTTTAATATTTTTGAAAACTTTAAACCCTTTTCAAAGCGACAATCAAGTTGGGAGGTGCATATAAAAGTATTAAATCTTAATCGGTAAATAGTTACTATAAGGAATTATGTACGTATTTACAATTTATTCTATTGATTGATTACAAATTAAATTTTCAACATTTAAAATAAAACTAAAGGAAGTACGTCAGTGGTAAATTTTTAAATACACCTACATAGTTAGAAAAATTTGTGATCTCCAGTGAACAAACAAATATAATTTTGTTGACTTAAGGTCGGTGTATCAAGGTAAACAGTTGTAGAAATGCGTATTCTAATAGTAAAGAATTGCATCACAGATGCCTCGAAAGTTTTACAACAACTATTTATGATAAAGTTACAAAAAAATTTACTTTTAAGATAGGTACAAAATATTTGAAAATTTAGGTTCCTGATAGCTATTAGACTCACCCTGTATATAAAATTGGCTACATCGCGTTGCTTAAATCAGTTTTAAATTCACATGTAGTATTGTAATTAAAAAACAAATTCAGAGTATAAAATCAATGTAAAAGGTGAAGAAGACACATTAGTATCTATTTTATAAAATATTCGTAATATGTCATAATTTTCAAATTTTATAGCTACAATTACTTTTTTATCGAAAATACATGTGTACTTGTTTAAATTTCCCATCTAACCTAGTAACCTCACTTATAACGAGTTCCACTTCGCGCACTATTGCGAACTAACACGAGCCGAAAAAATCGCACTAAGATTTTCTTGCCTGACAAGTCCTCTCCTGTGGAAATACATTTTGCACAGTTTTGGGTAGTAAGTGCAAGTTAAGAAACCAGTAATTATCTGTCAACTTGACTACTTCACTACTCGAAGTTTGAACTTGTGTTCTGTGGTTTGAACGATGGAAGGTATTATAGTTTGTGCTTTAAAAATTTTAAATTCTTCGGAAAGTAGTGATAATGATGAGGAATTAATTCAAATTGCAAGATTTATATCAGAAAATACAGAACTGCCAAAAATTGACAATTATTTAAATGCGGTTTCCCAACTTTCAGAAAAGCAAGTAGGTATTTATAATTTTATTATATTTATTGTAACAGTTTACATCAAACTTACGTTTTAAAATTCAAGAGAATACGATAAAGGTATTGATTGGCAAAGTTAATAATACTGAAATCTGCTTAACTCACCTGTGAATTAGATAAAAATAAAATATTACTGTTTTAATATAATTATGTTTATAAAATTTGTATCCTTTAACTAATGTGCTGTATTAATAAAATAAACTTTGTTTTATAATAACAAAAGGTTACATTGATATGTATATTGAGGTTATGTTCGTAGAACATTTAAAAATATGAATTAATTCTGTGATCGAACACTGGGTCAACTGTAACGCGATTCCCAAAATAACTGCACTCAGGCAAGTTGGCAATGGTCCAGAGTCGGTGCATAATGAATTTGAGCAGAAACCGCACAGTCAGTGTGTTCCGTAGTGCACAAAGTGGAACACGCTATTAGTAACGTTTATAGCGAACTTCGCTTGTAGAACTCCTCTCATTTACTCAAATATACGCTCAAGCAGTCATGGTATTTTTAATATTTCATTTTCATTCATGAAATCATACAAAAATCTAATTATCGATAACAAACACTCTTCTGGTTGATGGCTCAAGTTGCCAAGACTAAACAAAATATAAATGAGGCCCCGATTTATAGTTTGTCTAGGGCCCGCTGAAGGTTTAATCCTGCACTGCTACTTGATGTGGTGCTACAAGCATCAATATTCTTATCTGAAAAACTACAATATTTAAGCGGGCAACTAGATTATTTATATGTTAATGCCAATTTAATTTTAATTCTATATGTATTCTTAAAATTTTTGTGCTATTAATATTTTTTCAAATAAATAAATAAATTTGTGTTTTATTCGTTCATTTTTAATTTATATTAAAGAAACTAATTTAAAACATACTTTAAGGTATTATCCATTAGAATTTCTATTTGCTCGCTTATTGTACCAACATTAATAATTATGGTGTCATCATCATATATAATCGATGAAAAAATAGGCCTCAATATTGAGACCTGTCGTACTCCTGCATTAACTTTCCACTGGTATTGATCTTGTAAGTAAATCGTAATAAATTTAAAAAAGGCAAAAGTGTTAATACTCTAATTTTTGCAACAAAAGGTTATGATTAATTACACAGGGAGTTCGTGACATAATCAGCATTACGTTAACAGCAGATACACGGTATGCACAACAAAAAGCGCTTATAAACTATGTGTCTAAATTGCATAGTTTTTGAAATATTTACAATTAAAGATTTCAGTTCGCCTCTAGTTTTAAATTGGTCTATTGTGCCCAACAATAAGTGACTGGCTGACTGTAAGTATCTATCAACAGAATGACGCATACCATTTCACAGAGATTGGATGTTTTCAGCTGATTATTAAATACCCGTAAATGTATTGAATCGATAATTACTGTTTAAAGTAAAAAATTTGATTTTATTCTCTAAAATTTCTACTGATCTTTTAATAATGCACGTTTACAATTTCTTTAAAATAAAATCGAGTTTTTTTTTAATTAATAGATATCATTTTCGGTACATTTGTATTATTCAAAAGGCAAACATTTTTTAAATAACATTCACTTTTAAAAATGTTCTACAATATTTTTAGCCGTTGCATATCCTAAAATTATTAATATTTACAATCAAATGCGTTGTGTGTAATTTAAATTTTGCGAAAATAGTTCAAAATCAAAATTGTAAATAAGTTTCATGCAAATTTGATGTAATTTGTATGCAATAATATATATATTTTATACAAATTAATATGGATCAAACAAGCTTTAATTTATATATACCTACTGAAATTAAAACTTATGTATATCACTTTTAAATCGTTAACAAATAACTTTTTAATAATCATTCATAAATAATTTATAAATAATAAGAAATAGTTTTATAGAAAAAAAGCAAATTACGGCGATGTAAAAAATACGTTGTTATACAGGGTTGTTTTGAATAGTTGTAGAACAAAAAACTCTAGTTACTAAAAGACACGCATTTTTTGGATTATTAAATTCCATTAAGGCCTTTTTTGGAAATCGTTGCATACGATAACATCTTGTGTACCGCTGACATTACTACATAATTCGTTACAGATGTTCAAAAAAATGTTAAATGTAATTCCCAACATAACAAATTATAACAATGTATTGAATTACACCCCGTGATTTATTCACTAATAAATAAGATGCTTGATCCACAAAGTATAATCTAATTTTTATTTGTAAGTACATTATCTTTAAAATAAAATTTTGAAGTTGTATTAAAAGCATAAAAGAGATAATTTGACTGATAAACGGAATTTTATTATTTAAAGCAAAATTAAAAGTAAATGACTCCTAAAGATTGCAAATTAATTGTGATTAATGTAATTGTGTATTTATGTAAAAACACATGTTAACGTAACGCATGTTTTAAATAGCAAATGCGTTCAGAAGTCGTATTACTATGGGCATATATAAGCGTGTGTAATGCTTTCCAGAGATTAAAAACGAATTCTTAGAAATGTGATTTAAACTACAGTATTGTGTATTGTTGATGCACATTAAATTAAAACTAAATTAATCCCATCAACAAGGCCAAGATTTAAAATCAGTTAGATATAATTGCGTAAAATAAAAATACATTTAAATCTTTGCCTTCCGATGATTTATAGTGTATGTAAAAATTTAAGATTAACGTAAGGAAATGTTTAAAACCCTAAAAATATATCGACAAGCACGTCAGTAAATTTCCATAATAAAATTTAAATTAAAAACGCGTTAGTAACAAAAGAAAGAATTTACCTAGCTGGTAAAATGCCAAAGATACATTTTTAGCGGTTAACGTAATTGTCTTTTACTAGAAATAAGAAAATTAAGATATCCCGAGAATCGTTTTTAAAACTCAAGTTAAATCTGGCTGGTTAAAAGAAAAACGAGATTTAAACTTGATTGGCTTATTACAAATTTTCCGCGAAGAAACTTCAACTATATAATACCCAACACAAGGGAAAATGATGTTTTTTAAGCAGACATTGTCCGAAGAAGAACGCACAAGATGTGGTGGTGACAAGTGCCTTAATAAATTACAAGCCCCAATATGTATTTAACAAAATCGCAATATAATTTCAAAGTGTTTGAAATCAGACCGGTCAGAACGTAGGAAGATCTCTTCGCTCAATTAATAACTGAAGATTGAGACCAAGAGTAACACTCATAAACAACTCTGAGGTTGAAGCAAATTCCAAACGTGGACGAATATGAAAAGTTAGTTAATTAAAAAGTTATTAACGCGATGAAGCCATCTTCTGAAGACATTTTAACCAATCAATCAAAAATTAGGTAAAGTATTTAACAATCTCATTTCAATTATATCTCAGATTTATGTAACAGTAAATACCAACCATAATCTTTTTAAAGATTTAACACCTTAGCCTTAGTGAAATATTAGCCAGGTATAAAAATCTACTTGCTTTGTATTAAAATTTGTTCAACTACCGTTACCTTATAAATCTTTAAATAGTACATTTTACTTTGATATCCATCATTTTATTTTAATGCTTTTAATTATTGTAATAGGTGTTAGTTTAGTTTTAAATAATTATTCTGTGTTAAAGTGTGATGAATCATTTTTTAATATTTCATATTTATTAATAAAGATTACATTCTCTTTATTGTACTTCAGTAGTTTAGAGAGAGCAAATAAACATTACAGATATAAATATTGCATTTACCGTTCTACATACAGGGGGTATTGCATAATATAAAAATAAAAAGTATCCGTGTATGACAGAAGCCGCTCACCAACTATTCATGATAAATTATTATATTAATAAAGTATAACGTACACGAAGCAGTATGTAATAAATTAAAAATGTTAGAATCTTACTTTTCATTTAAAGTAAATGTTTAAAATGCTGAAAAAGCACACATACTCTACTTATAACAACACAAACTTTTCAATAATTTAAAAAGTCTATAGCCATTAACGAAATCTAAAAGGTTGTATTACTGGTCAAGAGAAAATGTTGACTTTTTAAACATTTATTTTACGTTTTAATATATCCGAAATAAAAACCTTTTTGAAAATGGAATACTTTTTTATACCTTTTGTAAAAGTTTTAGATAAATTCGTAATAAATACATAATTTCAAATTATATATGTAAAGTTGAAAAGCTTGTACTATATTTAATGTTTCTCAAACTTTTACATAAGGTAGAAAAATCACTCCCGATAAGGATTTGATTCAGAAGTAATGAAAAGAAAAGCAAACTAATTGCTCAAAAAACTAAGTTTTTGCCCCTTTTCAATAAATTTTACTTTAACAAAAAAATTGAAAAAGCACACGTACAGTAAGCAACTGATAACAAAACATTGTTTGAAAAAGTGCATAATCAAATCCAATTTAATAATCAGAGTTTTTTATCAATTTCAGTTACGCTGAATGTTCATTACACGGTTCTAGACACACTCAACTGCAATGACCTGTAAAATGAGTAACATTGATCTTGGAATAAACGTACGTAATTTCGTCACAAATTGAGATGAAATTTCTGCCTAAATAATTGCATATCGGAATTCCTAAAAAAGTTTTACAAGAATTTTCTAAATTCGGTTGTGCCCAAAGTAAAGCTTGTTAATTTGTTTTATTATTTTTGTATGATTGTATGAGGCATACAGAATACATGGTTAAAATTTCTGCAGTCATTTCAAAGCCACCGTGTATTTTATTAATACAGCTGATGATCATGTATCCGAAAACGTTAATGGTAAACGTAATATGATATTTTGTAAACAAGAAGAAAGCAGTATTTATGTTTTTAGTTACGTTTCATAGGAAATCATGGTCACGTTTGTATTCATGACAGATTTTTACGCAAAAATTTTCGAACATTTTTTTACAGATTTGTTTTCACTAAGGGTCCGTGTATATTTGTATTAAATATTCCTTTTTATACCCCAGCTACCCTATATACAATGCTTTACTTAAATCAATTAATGCCGTGGCACTATGCATGCATTCAATACATTTAATGAAACACGACGCTGATTAAATCTTTGTGGTTAATTTATTTTCTCTAAACCCAAACTAAGTATATTTACATATGCTTATGTTAGTTACATATTTACATACAGTTAGTTGCATTACTGCAGATGTTTTCTTCTAGAAAATTGACTATATTATCCTTCAATAAGATTTCAAATATCTTGGAAAACACGGATAACACAGATATTGGACGGTAATTATTAACGTCATCTTTACTATATTTTTAATTATTGGAGTAACGTTAATTATTTTTAATTGCAATGGTAATATCTGTTGTTCTATGTATTTACTTACTAATAAGGTAGTATTTTTGATAAGCTATGCTTTATAAATTTTATCACCCTTTTAACATCTTACGTTTTCTTCACTTACGATTTAAACATATTTAAATTTAAATCCAATTTGAAGATCTAAAATAACAATTGTTTTTTTTCTTGGGGTTAAGACTAGTTTATTAATTAAATAGTTATATATGTCCCAATATCTAATTATGGAAAACTTATCAAGTACACATTGATTACTTTATTTTATTAAATGTCACTAATTTGTCGTTTTAAATGCAAACAGTGTGCCTTAGGCAGAAGCAATTGTCTGTTTTGTAACTTACAACATTAAACGCTATTTTGCTACAACAGTTTTGGGTATTGTTTTTGCTTGTATTTAAAATTTTTATCTGTGTTTTGATAAAATCCAAATTATTGTTTGTCTTTTATGCAAATTGCGTTAAAATGAGAACAAAATATGTTGCAAAAGTTGTGACATTAAACTAAGATGGTCACAGCGTACGATACATTGAAAATTTGTTGAATATTTCCAAAAGTACTGTTTATGAGGTGCTTAGAAGATATCGTCAGACTGGTTAGTATACAAGAAAACAAAGACCATGAAGAAAACGAGCTTTATATATGCGTTATGAACGTTTTCTAACACTGTCAGCACTTAGATAGTGTTCTTTAACATCAAACGTTCTTGCTAGTCGACTATTGACAACTCGAGGAACGGAAATTGCTGCACGAACAGTTCGTAGGGTGCTAAAAAAATGGATTAACATCTCACAAACCGGTAGAATGTCTCAACTTGACGCCAGCTCATAAAACTAGGCAATGCTTCGTAATGTTTTCTTACGAGTGCTATTTTTGTCTACGTTCACCCGATGAATGTGAACGTGTATGGAGAAGGGTTGGTGAACGTTTTGATTCTTGCTGTATTGCGCCAAGGACGCCTTTTGGTGTCATGACATGGGCAGGAATTTCTTTCATCGGTCATACTGAACTGGTTTTGATCCAACGAGGTTCCCTGACAGCAGATAGGTACATAACAAAATGTTTACAAGACCATGTCGACCCATATGTGCCATTTTTTGGGGAAAATTTTGTGTTCATGCACGATAATGCACGTCCACACACGGCTCAAGTTGTGACTCGTTATCTGGACACTGTTGGAATTCCTCGTGCAGTTGCCAGCTAAAAATCCTGACCTAAATCCTGCTGATCATTATGGGATACGCTAGGACGGAATATCAGGAGCAGGATTCCTGTTCAAGAAACTATACAAGAGGTAAGAATAATGTTAAATGAAGAATGGCAACGGGCCCCACAAGAAACAATTTAAAGACGTTTGGAAGTAGTTATCTGAAGCCGTGGAGGCAATACTCGTTATTACCCCCTTCGCACCAATGATCTGTTTATTATTAGTTAGTTGTATTAAAGGATTCATTTGCGCTGAATATAAGTATATATTTTATGAAATGCTTGCTCTTAATTTTGTCGAACTTTTTATTTGTTTGTTTTATGGCTGAGACTTAGGGATGCAGAAATTCCCTTAGTACTTTTGAAATAGAACTGTCGTATGGCCATTTCGCCATGCCTACTAGAATTTTGCCGAATCTGGAGGAGTTCCACTGCTAGTAGGGATTTTTAACGTGCCAAACATCACATTAACATGGGAATTATGATTTTACTTCCTTATCCCAGAAGAAGGCAGGTTTTTTACATTTTTCTCCGCTCGTTCGGGTTTGAACCCGCGTCGCGTGGGTGTAGAGGTAAACATGCTAACCACTACACCAATCGGGGCTGACTTTTTCATTTGTTATTGATAAAGTAATACTTTTCTGAAAAAATAGATTATAATTTCCCATAGACGTGGCACTGTCGGGGGGTGATCTGTTGCAATTTGTTAAAATTGATATACCAATTGTAAATATCTGTTGGTGTGAAATTGCATTACAACTATTCATAGACGTAGAATTGGGGTCTATAACAATATAAAAAAGAATATGTGTACATGGAGTTTATGACAAAAGTTATATACTAAATAGTATGTTGTATAACATGTAGGAATGTTGTATTTTGTAAAATTACGTAAAGAAACCCTTTTAAACATAATAGTAAATATGGCGGTCTGGGTGGTGTAGTGGTTAACAACATGTTTGCCTCTCGTCCATCGGTCAAATTTTAATCGGAAAAAATTGAAAACATGTCCTAGTAGCACAATATATTGGCGGGACATATATTTTATATAGGTCCATTATTGTAGGTTGACCCATGATATATTGCATTTAGCCAATATTGGTAGTATGTGGCCTTTTAGGGCGATCAATGTAAAACAGTGTAACGCTTTCTACGTTATACCAATATTTAAAATATGTATTTATCCTATAATGCTGTGCTACTGGGATGATGTCTGTATAGGGAATTAAAACTGGAGGTCCCGGGTCAATGCGATTGGTTAGCTCGTTAAAAACCGCTAGTGGGGTGGAAATAACTGAGGTTCGGCTAAATTCTAATAGGCATAGCGAAATGATAATAAACGTGAGAAAAGTGCAGAAAATGGATCGGTTACTACTGAAAAGTCACGCATAAAGGCAAGGCCATCACCTTCGCCTTCAGAAGCACTAGAAAAATTATCATCCTCTTCATTTGTCAGAGGGATTGGGTACATATTTTGAACTAGAATCTTCATAAGGCACTCAGATTTGCAATAAAATTAGCAAGTACCCAACAACTAAGGGGAAATCTCATAATTAACAAGAAAGACAAGCGTATAAGTAGAGCTAGCGGATCGACCTTGAAGGAACCAATAAGAAAATAATTCCTTTATTTATTAGTGATAACCCAAGCTTGAAACAATAACTAGAAAATAGTCCCAATATTATATTAGCGAACATGGCGTGTTGCCACATATGGCAAACCTGAGCTATGGGAATCCAATTCATTTGTTGTCCCCTTTGCCAACATGATCGCCAAGGGGTTAAGCCCAATTTGTAAACTAAAATCAACTGCATTTCGTTGTATTTGTTTGATAAAGTTTTCCTGTTTAATGTCATATTCTGTTATGCAAATAAACGTGTTCTCTCATTGTTTTCTATCATTATTAATTTTTTTAATCTTAAAATTAAGCATTCTCCGTAAAAATTCATTCGAAAAATAAAAACATCTACGATTCCGTAATTTTTTGGCCAGGAGCGTATATAGACTGTAAAGCATCGATTGGTATGTTGTAAGACTGGCGGCAGACTTTACGCGCCTTCGGCAGGTGCGTTATTAGCATTACTTTTTCTTAAAAAACATCTAATTTTCATAAAACTGGGGCTCTTAAAGATCAGCACTATGTCATAAGCGGTTGCCTAGGTTGACAAAATACTATCGCAGACTTTGTTGTTAGGTTTCATGTTAATGAAACAGTGCATTTACTGTAGTTAGCAGGTGATAGAGCACACTGCATGGTATATTTAGCCGACTGTTCTTCTCTATCAAAAACAAAATATTTTCACGTAAGCAATCTTTTTTTACAACATATACGCCATGCGCTATATTTTTTAAACGATAACCTTAGCGTAATAGTGTTTTCTATTATTTAAAAAAGCATTAATTATAAATATTCGTTCCACAGTGAATATTGAATATAATTGTTAGCCACCTTCTTTAGTATTTATATTCAGTGGTATTGAAATAAGGCGAATTTTTAAAAGTTGAATATGTAAGTTCAGGTGCTAATTTTATACGATTGCGATAGTATCAAAAGAACGAAAAAGAAGTAGAAATAGAATGCAACTATTTTAGATTACATATACGTAGGTGTGAAAATACATTGCGATTATGCTGCATCGATATAGAACGAACGTTACGTATTTTTACGTCCGCGTGTAACAAACTTTATTATGATACAGGATTATCATATGTTGCATTTATATTTATATCTATGAACTAAACGATAATTTATTCATTGTGCGGTAAATTATCTACTAAATTACACAAACAATTGGAACAAATTGATAATCAATGATTTACAGAGTTTTAAAAATGTAAACTGCATTTTTTCGAACTTATTTAAAAATAAAAAATAAATAAATAAATAAAATATTGCTTCAAACTTCAAAATTGTTTAATGTAGCTTAATAAAAAATTTAAAAGGCTATTTATAGGTTATTTCTTTTATGAAATTAGGTAAATAAAAATTAAAAAATAATGAACATAATTTTGTATGGTATTATTTAAATATTAATAAGGGCATAAAATTAGAAAAGTTCATTTCTCGATCGGGCATCAAACACAGAACTTTTGGCTTACCGTCCAGTATTCTACCACTGGGCTATTTCAAAAATTCGAAAATCAGTCAATTAATGCATCTTTCTAATTGTAATATTTGGTCATTTGCATACCTTATTAATATTTGAATATTACGAGGAGAGATTAAAATGAAATCTATCTAGTCATGAAACAAACAAAATAGTTTATTGTTAAGTTGCTACGAATATCTGTGTGCAAATCAAATCAATTTTGTAGTTTTTATGAAACTGTAAACACGTGAAAATGAGCATAGGAAGGCGATAAAAGTTTTGACAAAAGGTAATCAGCCAAACATTATACACAAACGTATGGCTGCTGTATATGATGAAAAGCAATTCAAATATGGTAAAGAATCCATTCGAGATTAGTCCAAAACTGGACGATGTGCGGAGGCAAGGATCGAAGAAAACATCAATAAAGTTGAAAAAATGGTGTTAATGGATCAACGAATTACAGTTTCCGTTATATAAAATGAAACAAGAATATGCGAAGTATCTGCTTTGATAATTTTGTATAAAGATTTGAAAATGAATAAAACGCCAGCAAGCTGGGTCCCGAGAGCCCTGATATGGGAACCAAAGTTGCGCAGACAGGAAATTCGCGATGAAAATTTGGCGACTTTAGCTCGTAATGATAAAACGTGCGTGTTTCACTGTGATTCCCCGGCAAAACAGAATTGAATGCGATGGATGCATAAAAGATCTCTATCATCTAAAAGGGCAAAGCTAATAGCGAAAATTTTTAGGGGTAATGGGGCCAGTCTTTGGATTGAGTATATGCAGAAGTGGTTTAAAATTACCGCAGATGTCTACAAACAAACACTTAAAAATCAAAATTATGGCTTTGTTGGGTTACGACAACCCACCTTATAGCCCTGGCCTAACTTCGCTGAACTATTACCTCTTTCGTAATCTGAAGGAACAGTTGCGAAGACGTCCACTTTCTTTAGGTGAAACATTAACAGACGCTATTTCCAAGTTGTTTTTGAGGAGCTATCGAAATAATTTTTTTGGAGAAGCGTTGGACCTAACACGTAACTGTCGAAAAGTCATATGTCGTAGATTTAATTTTAATCTCCTCTCGTATTTATGCATTGGTAATTAAAATCCAGAAAAATTCACTTTATAATTTCATATGGTTTAATTTTGTCAGTGATTGAAATAAAAAAGGTAATCCGAGAAACACACATCAGGACTATATAGAATATGTGGCAGAATGTCCCATTTCAATCTTTTTTAAATTGTCAATGTTGCTACCATCATATGAGATGAATTGTCTTGGAGGAAGCAGGCAGAATCTTATCCTTTTGCACGCTTGGAGCGGATTCATAGCTTTATCTTTTCGGTGAGTAGTGTTGGGTAATGCTGAGCGTTAAACGTTTTTTGTTGGAGAGAAAATCTACGCACATAATTTTCCGCTGCTGATAGCACTATTTTCGAATTTCTTGGAGGTGAAAAATCGCCGTGCTTCCATTGCATACTAGCTCATTTCGAATTAGAAGTATAAGTCATCAAAAATGCACCCTTTTCACATTCAAATTGTTGCAGCAGTTGTATAACAACAATAAAATGGGCTTCCTGTTGTTTGAGTGTTAGCAGACGCGAAATCCACCTTGCACTACTTCTCTGTATTGCAACTCTTTGGGAACAATTGGATAAATGCTTTTTACACTAATTCCTCATTATTTGTCGATCAAATCGAATAATCTGATCAATTTTTTTCAATATTTTCATGAGCTACAGACCTTCTTGGCCTTCAATTACCGGGGTTTGTTCTACGGTCTAATCCTTCACGAATCGTTTTGCCCAATTACACATCTTTATTTGGAACAATCACATCATCAAGCTATGATTTAAGCCTGGTACAAATTTTAGACTGGATAATGTTTTCCTTCGCTAAAAATTTGATAATTATGCGTTGTAAAACATAGGACGGTAACTTTTCTCTGACACTGTGATTAAAACTGATGATAAGCATAAATATATACTAATAAACCGTAACTTGTTTTCTGCACTCCTAGTAATTAGACTCGTGTATAAACCGTTTACAAAATATTTAGTAATGCTGACAACATTTTATTCAGCGATTCCATAAGCGGGACACTAACGGAAGCAATATTAACACGAATGAATTGATTTCAAATAAGCACAATGTCTAGTTTAACCATTGATATTATATAAACAGATTGCTCGTGTCTACAGTAAAAATTGGAAACCGCAGAATGCCGGCGAACACCAGTGGGTAACGTTGCTATCCGCTAATTTGCCAGCGAACATTAGGTGGCTATGCATTCACGGTCTACTTCATTCTAAGTATGTCATTACTCGTGCTAGTAATACGAACACGCCGAAAATACTTGTACTTATATTTATCAAGTTCGCCGAAACGGTTGTTTTCATTATGAAGTAATGAATTTGTTTGCAATTTAT
>JAHWXV010322866.1:0-14577 GCA_024586415.1 Phrixothrix hirtus
TATTTAGGTAATAGTACCTGCAATCGTTTTAATTTATGTACAATTATGTATATACGTAAATATTGTCACGTTTTCCGTATCTTGATTAATCGTTAGATCGATGTTTATATTTTCTATATCAAAATATATCGATACAGACGATTTATATTGCAACAAGAACAGTAAAACATGATTAAATACAAAATTCAAATAATGAAGTTTAAATTATAAATTATTATATGTATTGAAATATAAATAACCCATGAAAGAATCCCTTAAAATAAAAGAAAAACACAATTTTAATTAAATATTTTAGAATCAATAAAGAATTCAATAGAAAAGATACCCTAATAACATATGATTGCAAATTTAAGTTCATTGTACTTTCATAACAGGTCAACAAATGTAAATAAATACAAAAACTGAAAAGGTATGGCCATCTAGTAGTAAAGGTACAATTGAACATAACTAGAAAATAGAAATCTAATGCATTCTAAATTATTTAAGAATAAATGCATATAGCCATCTATTGGGCAATAACATAATTTAATAGTTAAGGTAGTTTAGATAGATAGAAAGCTATAATAGTTGTTACCTAATTAAAATAGATGTCATTGTAAACTTTAACTACATTACAATTTAATTCTTAGAAATTATAGTTTATTAACAATTATGATAACGAAAGGACTATAAAAGCCAGCAACAAATACAAAACAATCAGAGTCCCCACGACTCTCCCACCTGAACCATTATCCTGTCAATTATAAAATCCATTAAATTTAGTTCCTAGCCTTAGGTATTCATGAGCGTAATATGCCCGGACATTTTCCGCTTTATTACGGTCAGTGAAACCATAAGTTCTCTGCTAACGCTATAAGGACATCTTCCGATAGTTATAATAGAGAATATTACAATCGTAAAACATATCTAGAGATGTACAATGATCCAGGATGATTTCCGCTGCATTGCCTATTCTCATAGAGGCCTCTTAGAGAATTGTATGTACAGCAAAATGACGTCTTCCGCTGTTGTGTATAAAGACCTGCAGTAATACAAAGTAGGCATACATCTTGGATGACCTCTATTTGAATTAACAAGTTGTAAACTACGAAAGGCGTAACTAGTAAAGAATTCCTTGCCATTTATCCCCTTACCTGTCGATTTACAAGTACACATTAACACTCACACAAATTATGCATGTAAACAAGCATAACCTGAAACTTTACAGTAACATCTTGTAGCATAGATTTATTATAGAGTATGAAATGCATCGTAAATTTGAGGATTTAGAATCATAGAATTGTACATAGTATAGCTTATAACAACTGTACAGTGTAAATAATGAACTTAATATTTAAAATACATGTATATAAATCTGGTATGAAACAACACACAACTTTCTCTTATGCACATAGATATGTCCACAAATGATTAGATTATTGTTTACGTCTATTTTGAAACAATAATTGTAACGGTCACCCATCCAACTTACTGACAGGCGAAAGGCTGCTTAACTCCGAAAATATTCTCTGAAAACTTGCTTCAACGCATTTTTTCAGAAAAACTGTTAAGTTCACATAAAGGGTAATTATATACCTAATAACCGCAGCACATTTAAAAAGGAAATTATAACCGCTTTCGAGAAAATCGCAAAAAAACTTAAAAATCGTAAGAATAAAGTGTCACTTCAGATCATTCCATTTTACCTAAATTCTTGACGTCTCATGTGCAGACGATAAAAAACTTAAATATACAATTTCATTCATATATCATATTTAGTTTTTTGAGATATGTTGTTCGCAATTAATACACTAAATACTTCCGGTTACTCGACTTTCGAAAATTTATTAGAGATACAGCTTGATTCATGTAAACCGGAATGAAGTAACCAAGAAATTTACTAAGTTTTAAAAAAATCGTTATGGCCGATTTCAAGAAAATCTCGAAAAACGAAAATTCGGAAAATATTTAAAAATGATAGAAATAAAATGAAACTTCCGGTTATTCGATTTTAACCAAATTCTTGATTTGGCATACCAATGTAGTTATAGCCACAAATATACATTTTCATTCAGCTAGCACTTTTAGTTTCATAATTATTTTATTTTGAGTTAACGGCGAAGGTACTGCCGGTTACTCAATTTACGGAAAAGTTTCTGAGAAACGGCCTAAACTATATGAAAGGTCATTAAGTGGGTAAGAAATGAAATAAGCTTTAAAAAAATCGTTATATCTGATTTTGAGAAAATCGCGAAAAACGGAAAATTCAGAAGATATCCAAAAATAACAGAAATAAAGTTGTACTTCCGGTTATTCGATACTAACAAAATTCTTGATTTAGTATACAAGGGTAGTTAAGATATCATATACAAATTTTCATTTATTTAGGACTATTAGTTTCATCGTTATTTTAGTCACAGTTAATGGTAAGACTACTTCTGGTTACTCGTTTTACGGACATTTTTTTGATAAATTGTCTTAATTATATGAAAGGGCATTAAATATTTAAGAAATATAATAAATTTAAAAAAGATCGTTGTAGTCGATTTCGAGAAAATCGCGAAAGACCAAAAAATGAGAAGAATAAAGTGGCTCTTCCGGTTATTGGATTTTATTGAAATTGTCGCAGTGCGGATAGATACAAACTCAAATATAAAATTTCGTTTATCTATGACTTCTCGTTTTCGAGATATTTTGTTCACACACACACACACACACACACACAAACACACACACACACACACCACACATACACACACACACACACTCACAGACACATACAGACACACACACACACACACACACACACCCACACACACGCACACACACACACACACACACACACATACCAATTTTTAAAAACATGATTTTCGGACTCAAGGTGCCCCAAAACGTGTATTTCCGCTAAAATTTCGACATCAAAAATTTTGGAAGAAAACAATACTTTTTCTATACTATATTTCAAACAGGTAAGAGAAAGTAAAAAGAATTATACTTTTATTAAAGATATAATTTGAATCTTAATACTGAATATAATATTTGAAATAAAACATAAATCGCATTATTGAATCGCAATAATGCATAATTAGACTGGTGGAAAACCTTTAACATTACCCTCGTAACTCAAGTCAGAGGATTATAAATTAAACATTGAACCCCTTGAGACGTTTCATGCACTATGAGGTAAAATTACCGAGCTAGTCAAATATACAATAAGTAACTTGACTAAACACTTTACGTCAGTCTCTCTAATCGGTACAAAGTAGCAGAGTAGCGTAACAATATAAATCTGTTTATTATAAGTGAAATGTTTGTAATCAAGCTTAATGTATTTTATTTGGTTGTTTCTTGATTATAAACAGAAAATTCTTAATTTTAGCTTATTTGTTTATGTATATTAAATAATTTGCGTAAAGCTTCTTATCATAATAGTCACAACTTCCGTCTTTTAGGAGTGTAAGAATTAAGTTTTCTTTTACCGTGGTGTTTTTCTCACAAATACAATGCAATATTTATAACATTTATTCTTTTCATTCTTTATCTATATCTATACGCTTTTGCAACTCACGAAGGCGCAATTCAATCACTTACTATTAACTTAGTACAAGGCATAACGCAAAGGATTTTATGACGTCATAGCGTCTGTACGTTTTTCAACTTTAATTTATTTAACTATGAAAAATTATAATGTTTTGCGTAAATACTTAAAAAATTGTAATCTTTCCAAATATTAAATTAAAAAAATTGCTGAATGGAAATATGGCCTTAAGACCATAAATAATATCAATAACATCAAGTTACATTCGCAACTTTCTGAACTTTTCCGGCATTTTTATTACATATACTTATCATATAATTCAGGAACTATTATCCTTGCTCTGAATTTTTTTGAAAATGATGTTTCCACTTTGTTATACTAATACCAAAAACACCTGTAGATAATGACGTTTCTTACTTTATTTACACTGCTGTAGCAAGTTGATTTCAATTTTAAGACTGTAGCAAAACATTAATTAATTATTAAGTTAAGTTTCTACAATTTTGGTTTTATTATACACAACATTTAAATCGCCTTGTTATTATCATCACGATAGACAAACAAGACGTTTTGAAAATGCATAAAAACATCCTTTGAGTGCATGCAATATTTTGATTAAAGAGTATAATTTTAACATCTTCTCCTGGTTATCTTATGTTAATAAGCCACGTTAGTTAAGTTTGTATTGGATGGTATCCAGGCAGCTGTCTGGTACTAAGTTAGCAATTTTGAATGCCTGCTTTCTTGTATAAATTTAGAAGGCGATTAATTATAAAGAGTAAGCAGATAGGCAATGGAGATTTGGCAAAATAATCCATAAAAATCTTTGATATTTTCAAAATAACAAAAGTTAATGTTGCATGTATGTTTTCGCTAATTAAATTACGGTTTAAATTATTGCGAAAAGTTATAAAGTAAAGATAACATAATAAAAATCAATAAAGTGTAACTGAATGTTTAAACTATATTTTGGTAAAGCTATAAATACGTGTCTTCAAGTCCCAACCATTTAATAAAATATATTGTTAAGAAAACAAAATCTCTTTAAATAACGTTTTAAAATAATAAAGTTACTGTTTGATTTACGAATTGTCCTAGTTTGCAACTGACATTTTTGTTTATAGTTCTGCTTAATTATCATCTACAAATTTAGTATGAAGGAAGTTTTCAACTTTTAGTGTTGTTGCAATTGTAGATATTTGCTACTGAATAAATATTGAACACACTGCAAAATACGTCGTCTAAATAAATGTGAAGCATTCCTCGAGCATTTCTTGTAATTATATAGGGAATAATGGAATAGTTATCAATCCTATCAAACAATTTTAAATTCAACTTTGAAAAAAAAATTAATAATGCAATATCTGATTACGAAATTATGGTCCGACATTTTGAAAATAACTCCTTGTGTTAACGGTATTGTTTAAAATAAATAAAAAATATCTCTACTAGTGGTACCCATGGTCTATGTGTAGAAATTCAGGCAGTTGCCTAGGTACCAAATATTGGTTTATTTGTTTAGAATTAAAAAAAAATAATTGTTATGCTGACGTAATAATTAAAGGTATTTAAAACGTAGGTTGCAATTTTAGCATGTATTTTAGGCGACTACGTTAAAATTATTTAAATAAGCTGATATACGAAAGCATAGGATGTGTCAAAATATTGCATTTGCTGATATCAACAAATACTGGGGTTCCATAGATACCTTTACGCTAATTGCATTGTGATATCTATCTCTCTGTGCTTGATCTGTGTTTGTAACATGGTATACACGAAAAATCTGGATGGTGTAATTGATAGCCAGTTTTCTACAGAGAAAATGGAAGAGGAATAACTGAATAAAAGATAACGAACTAATTAACCAACTGGTACTAAATCGGGAAGTGTTCTAAAATTACAGCGCCACTATTTCTATGTTGACAGCCCTGTAGCAGCAGAAGCAGAGACCTCTAACAGTAACGCATAAAAATTATTTATTTACTATGGATAACGGTTAATATCTGACACGCTTTTGCAAGATTATAATAAAATAAATCGCTAGACGCTTCAATTAGAACATCAGATGTTACGGTATTTGCTTACTGAAATAGTTATACTACGAGATGCGACAATTAAGTAATGAGACTGACGTGAAAAAAATATCACTTATGTTTTTAGTCATCTTTAGTGTAATCTCCTTCAAAGTAGTTCCCTTCTGCTTGCACACAGATACTCCAGCGCTTCTGCCACTGCTGGTAACATTTATGGAACTCTTCTTTTGGAATGTCCTCCAAGACTCTCGTTACAGGTTTTTAGACATCTATTGTTTGAAACTGGCGCCCCTTGACCACCATTTTGACTCTTGGAAATAGAAAAAAGTCACACGGAGTGATATCGAGTGAATAAGGTGGCCGTGGTAGTATTGAAATACGTTTTGAGGTTAAAAATTGCTGCACAGCCAGTGCAATATGGGATGGCGCATTATCGTGATGAAGAATCCAATTATCAGTAATGTTTACACGGACACAGAGAAGTCGTTTTCGAAGTCTTTCTACAATTTCTTTGTAGAAATATTGGTTAATTGTTTGGCCAGGAGGCACCCATTATTTATGAACAATACCCTTGGAATTGAAGAAGCACACAGGCATGCATTTCACTTTTGATTTTGACATGCGAGCTTTTTTTGGTCTGCGTGATCCTCTTCAACACCATTGCGAACTTTGGCGTTTTGTTTCTGGATCGTACTGGTAGAACGAACTTTCATCACCAGTGATAACACTTGCTCTAACAAATCGACTGTTAGATTTTTCCGTGTTTCTCGCTGTTGATCTGTGAGATTTTTGGGGACTATCTTAGCACAAATTTTTCTCATACCCAGATTTTGAGTCAGTATTTGACGAACAGTTTCCCGATTGACGTTGAGTTCTTGTGCCATCATTTTAACGGATAATCTTCGATCAGATCGTACGATTTTACGCACCCTGTCCATGTTGACATCAGTCCGTGAGGTTGACGATCGTCCACTGAGGTCTTCATCTTCAAAATTTGTTCTGCCTTCACAAAACATTTTATGCCAACCATAAACTTGAGCTCTTGACATAACCTCATTTCCAAAAACCTTCTGAAGCTTACCGTAAGTTGTCGTCACGTTCTCGCCCAATTTTGCACAAAAAGAAATGGCATACTGTTGCGCAATATTTCGCGTTTCCATTTCTGTAACGAGAGACAAAACCACGTGTTCCCTTATTACGGCACAACTCACGACTGAGCGGCAGCATCAATGTGCCGCTTGGACTACAAGTAGCTTAGAGATGAAGGCCTGGGCAAGCTGCAGGGTTGACACATCTTGCAAAAAAATCAGTCTCATTACTTAATTGTCGTACCTCGTATATACTTACCTTAATTAAAACCGAATAAACATAAACTGGCGTTGGAAATACGTAATGTCATGTTATTTATAGCCTACGTTCCAGTTTAGTTTATTTTCGCATTTCAAACATTAATTTTCTAAATGTTTCAGATTTTTGCATATTTCGTTTATTAAATTAAATTAGGATTTTCCTGGCTAACGCAAATTTTAGCTTTTACTTAGTATTAATATAGAAGTTGTTTTTGTTTATGTTAAAACGCTTTATACGTGTTCAATTTACCGCAGCTATATAACAAGCTGGCAGTTAACGCCCAGTTGACACGAGTGTGCATTAGGCTGTCGTCAGCTACACACGCGTTTGACGGTCGCTCCTGTATACTCTTAGATACTGTAACTTAGGACCCTTCAGCTTGCTGCTGTGGGTCGGTTGCAGTATCAAACTCCGCAAGTGGTGTTTGATAGTGCGTTAATTTATAACGTGTTTGACAGTGCCAACAGATGATGTCAACTCTTACAAAATCTCAGAAAGTCTCCATAGGCGTGCTGCTATTAATCACGAAGATAAATCCAGGAAGGGAGTTAACCCAATTAAATCTAAGTCCTTCAATAATTAGTGAATTACTACAAGAACTGCGCAACCAACTAAAAGTAGACTTCGCTGCAGGTCTAGTTCGCGCAAGACAGCTGTTGGAAGAGCAAGAAGACAGCAACAACCTAGCCACAGCGTAACTCGGATGCGCACAACAAGACGCCCGGAGGATGGTGGAAGAGACCCTCGACAACTCATCCTCGGAGGAAAACCAGGTCATTGAACCAACGCCTATGGCCACTCAAGACGACGGCTTCTCCTTCCAAAAGAGGAAGAAGCGAAAATCCCTCAACCAAGTCACCCCGGGCCCAGCGGCCAAGGCAGCAGTATTGACATCAAATAAATTCAGTCCACTGGCCACAACTGATCCAAGTCAAGAAGAAACAAAGGCAACTCCCAGGAAGAAGAAGGAATAAGTCCCGCCTATCGTCTTAAGAAACAAAGCCCTCTGGATGGAAGTATCTGAAGACCCGCACCGTATGTGAGTAACCATCGAAAGGGCAAAGAATCTGTCCAAAGGAATTCAAATTCACCTACAAACCGCCAGCGATCATTCACGGGTCGCCACCTACTTAAAAGAAAAGGAACTGCATTTCCATACGTTCCTTTTCAACAGCGAAAAACCACTCCGGATTGTCATTCGTGGCCTGCCGGTAGAGATAGGCTGCGATAGCATCAAATCCGACCTTAGAAAACACGGAATCTCCATCCAAACCGTCCGCAGGACGAATAGAGGGCCAGATAAGATCCCTATGCCTCTATACTACCTGGAGGTCGTAAAATCGAACGATGTAAAGGCAATATATGACGTGAAGACTGTCCTAGCTCTGTGTGTGACAATCCAGTTAGCGTGCAAAGCAAAGACAGTCATTCAATGCCATCGCTGCCAATTATTTGGCCATACTCAAAAACGCTGCAGCGCAGTACCAAAATGCATGAAGTGCAGTGGCGAGCACGAAACGAAGGACTGCAAAAAGATCGAAGAAGAGCCAGCAAAGTGCGCAAACTGCGAGAGTGCGCACAGGGCAAGCTTCCTTGGGTGTCCCAAACGCCCCAAACAACGAACCACCAGGACAGGCCTGATATACGCGCAGGCAACAGCAAGACCGGCCACGCCCACCACCGCCGAAAGCCTACTAGCACCCTCGCAATCGAATACGACCTCCACGAGATTCGACGCCGTAAAAATTCTCCAGGCAGGACAAATAGTCCTGGAAGCTACGAAGACGAGCAACACGTTTGCAGAGGGAATGGCAAAACTCATAGAAGTCCTTCCTCAGTTGATTCGCATCTTCCAAAATTAAGTGAAGATGCAGCCAATCACCGCCAAGGAAAGGCTGTCGGCACGTTTACACGTACCGACGACAAAATAACCTCTTTGTTACCGCCCCCTTTATCCCCTCCAATAGATCAAAAACATCCCTTCCATTTCACTCCAGAATCGGAGCGAAATAAAATGCGGAACCAGCCGTAAAGAAGTCAGACGTCACCTCAGTTAGTCGTCGCCACCGTCGCCTCTCAGCCAGTCGTCGGTACACAGCAGTCGACAGTCGACCACCTCCCTCAGGCAACCATCGACTACGCTGCTTCCAACCGCTCGCCGACTCATTCACTGACCTCCCTTAGGTCAACTTTCGGGCACGTAACGTTACTCGCGGAGTAGTGCCGTCGAACCACAGAAAGTGCGAGTAAAGTGAAACTCTGAGTAAGTGGAACTTAGACTAACCTCCACATCCCCAATCTCATCCCTCCACGTAACGTGGATTGACAGTCAGTTAGATTAAGGTTGAGTAGCCAATTTCATGCCAACAGTATTAGACATTGCATTTAGTATTTTAGTTCATGCTTATGTTTGAACAATTAGTACGATAGTAAAGAATCATAGTTAAACCACTTATGTTTGCTACTACTATTCGTATACCTCCGCAGCAGAACGACGCCCGCTGGAACCGACGCCGCATGATACAGTGCATTCCCTACCCCTGTCTTTCAGGCCAGCCGACTGACCAACGTGGCGCCAGGGCCGGAAGCGACGCCAGGAATATAACAGGAATTCAAGAATAAATAAATTGAGTTAGTTATTTATCCCTTGTTCCTGGCACTGTATCGCCCTGAGGACAGCATCATCGAGCAGTCCTGCAACAAGGTACGTAGTGCGCTCATAACACTGTCCTCCAAATAACATTATTAGATTTACTTTGTACATTTTCGACGGGCACGGTCTCGACGCCGTGCGATAGCTGGAAGTGCGATTTCCATCAGAAAACTTAGTATACGGGGTGTCACGAACGCGAGTGTCCGACCATCGCGAACGCGGATTTCCTCCGGAACACAGCACCCCCGTATTATCTTCAAAGTCCAGCTCAGATGGAAGTTATGAGATTGAATCTTGGTATTGCATTTGTCAAGTGAAGTTACAGTTACAGCCCAGTTGACACGGTTATCCCTGAAACATGTTCTTCCAAAAATTTATTTGAGTATATAACGACTTATTTTCGCCTATTTTGTTGCTACGATTTCTTATTGTGTATAAAACTCGTTCATTACAAGGCAAGATTAATATTCGCATTTCTTTAGAAATTGTCAATATTCAATTTGTTTGTTTTGCGTTTTGTAGTTTTTACGCCAAGCTCAGATTCACGCTAAAAGCCGGCTCTTGCCTTTAATATTTTGTATCAATAGGGAACCAAAATCCTTCCCAAGATTCATGTGCTATCACCACAAGGCTGTGATTAAGTTGACGCCATCACATTAGCCGCAATAGTTCGCTGATCTACCGCTAGCTTCCTTTTCAGTCGTCGGCGCTTGGATAAGTTATCGATCTTCGCCATTTCCCGCATCTATATGACCCGAAGATGATCTCGGCAACCCCATTCTGTCATGAAGCAAAAGTGATATGTAAATTCTCTAATGTAAATTAATTACTTAACTTTCCGGGATTTTATAATTGCCTCTTTTCGTTCTATAACTACTTGCCTATTTAAAAGATTCTATTTCTCAAATTTTGTACGTTGTGTTGTGAAGGGTATTAGCACAAATTAATTGTTAAACGTCCAAACAATTTGCTTCTGCAACTTTAGTGATTTTGACTTTATGATTTCACTTGCACCTATAGCGTTATCGACGTGTGAAAATGCCGATTGAATGTTCCATGGCCACGAGTGCACACTTTAAATTGAATCTACACAGATACGTTTGTTTAAAGCGTAGCCGAATAAATTGTTACAATATTGCAAAAGGTGAATCATAATATTCTGGCAACTTAATATCCTTGTTTATTAAATTTACAGAACGCGTTGGTGGACGTTCTGGCTACTTTTGAGCGCACTTAAAATAAGTTTTAGTTGTTACGAATAATTGCCGCAAAGATTAAGTTATCGATACAATACGTGTATTCGAACATATGATTTCTCTAAATTCAATTCTGCCAATTATTGAACCTACTTCGGCAAAATTAAATATTTGTTTTGGCATTATGTTTTATAACGTGAAACTTAATATTTTAAATACAACACAGTATACCGCATGTTACTTTTACTAAAGTCTGTATTGAAGAATAAAATAAATTCACCTTTTAGTTTAACGCATTTTTGCGTTACTTTATTAACCAATTACATTCTCTTTCAGTAATTTAGATTATAAGTTTCGACATTCTGTACTATTAACATTACGTTCAACGACTTTAGATACTTTTGCCATACCAGGTCGTCATCCAGTATCAGAATTTCGATTATGTGCAACGGTATGGCGTTGCAATTACTTTCAGAACTTTCGTTTAACAATTCGTTTTCGGTAATACGGAGCCTACATATACTCTGCCTTTCAATTTTAGACTACGATACATGGCTTGCTCCCAGCATCCGAAATCATTAGAGCTTAGCCTGAGGTACGTAATTTATGTCCGATGATTCTATTTTGCATCTTCTAGCGTGGCAATATACATGGGAATTACATACAGGAACAACTAATGATTCATAAATTTAATTAGCTAGAAAACTAGTTGTGATTCAAAATAAGATAATACGAAAGCTTACCACCCGATTACCAACTGAACATTATAGAAAATGCAATAATGAAGATTAATATTATACAAGCTGACCTTCACTTTTTGCAAAGTGCAATAGTATATTTCAGAACTTTATAAGTGGTATATTAACTTACAGGCATTATGCGTCCAATAGTAATAACGAATTTAAGCTGAGCGAGCGCACTAATTATAAAGATGTTAAGCAGACTCTCAAGGACTTTACTCTTCAAGAAACCTTAAAACCACGATCGATAGGTCAAAGGTATGTAAGTTGTTAGGACAAATAGACAATTGAGGTAACCAGATTTTTTCATGGAATCTTCACTAAATAAAATCATTTGCTCGCACAATTAATTTTGAAGCCGGAATCATATACTAAATGTTCGACAAAAATACGCTCAACCGACTACCATATTGAAATTGAATTCTTATTTATGTCGGGGAACGGCGATTATTACTGCCATGATCTAACAAAGGTAAAAAATGAATATACCTTCTTCTCAATATATGCCAAAACGTTTACCCATTCTCAAATCATTTGCACATACTTAGACTAAATAGTAATAGACTATAAAAATTCTTATGGGATGTTGAAATCCTCGTGAGATTCGACAGAAAAATTACATAAATTCAAACTTATTTTATCTTTCTAAAAAGCCTGTACATAAAATAATATATAACGGTACTTTAAACTCATAACAAACTATTTCTAGAATTATAAACTTTAAACAAGTGACGGTACCATTCTAAAACGAACATAAAATTTCAAAGTTAAATGGAATAAAGTTCGGATGTGCCATAGTAAGTTGTTTTAAGAAAGGAGTAGCAAGAAGGATTTTTTAAATCACAAATAAAATACTTCAAAAATGCAGCGGTCAAATAAATTGTCTGCAAACCTAGGGGAACGTTCTAAAAATACATGGTGTTAAGTTTAGCCGCGGCCGAATCTATGTCTTCCAACTAGATGAGGAAGTAAGATTAGAAGTATAGGCATTTGATTCGCTAAACAAGTGGAAGGGGGGATAAAGAAAATTAATGAAAACCCTAAACGTCAGAAAATCGATTTTTTTCGTGCACGTGTGAGCATTAAAACTACATTACGAAACAACAGCGAAAGATCATACTGCTTGAAATGTAACTAAACCGGTGAAGTAAATCTAAGTACTCACGCTAAGATCACACAAATAAAATAAGTCTAAGGTGAAGCTTGCTACTGTCAGAGTACATAGAGAAATTAATAAAATAAAGTAATTATGTAAATAATGTCCTAAAGGTCTACATCGCGCAAGACTCGATTTTAAACGGTACGCCATCTTTTTACTATCTGCAAGGTAATTCTTAACAATAGATCTTGTGTTCTTTTATGTAATATTTGTCAGTCTGACGTAGTATTGGTAAGCCTATTCTGTTTGCGCGGCAAGCAAATTTATTACGTAAAAATTATCTATTATTTAAATAGGTTTTGGTCAAATGCCACATTTAGTTGTGGATAACCCTTAGATGGTTATTAGTGCAAATTCAAGGTAAAAATTCTGATTACCTTTAGTATGGGGATCCGTTAGTTCATCCATTCATGTCCACGCATCTCAGAGATAAATTAAGTTGGTATGAGATTTCTCGAAAGAGAAGTTCCGGAGAATAACTCTTTTAACATCTCAGTGATTAAATGCCAAGTATTTCAGCTCGCCCAGCATACAATGCTTTTGTGAATATTTTATAAATAAATTGAAATATTCAGTGCAATCAGTTGAAAGTTATTGTACGTTGCATTCGTGCAGGAAGAGAAGAGCAGTTGTAATAAATTTCGATAGATCCTAAAATGCTGCTAATTGTGGTTACTCTTGTATATTATATTGTTAAGTAATCATTTTATGAAGAAACATAAAATGATGTCGTAGTTATAAATAATTTATATATTGTTTTTATATGCAATTTTTATTTAAGTGTGGTAATATTACGTTACTTTATGTTTAGTGAATTCTTTTATTTATATAAAGTAGGTCATATTATTACTATTTTCGGAATAATATGCGTAGCAAACAATTATCCTAGTTGGCGATATTATTATACATGACCTCACAGCAACTACTTTTAATATAGGTGTCGATCATTGGCATCACCAAAGTGACCGATAAATTGCAGTAAATATTAAATTTTCATATACGTTTCCGGTTAAGATTTCTGGCTCTACTCATCCAAGCTGTCGACTATAGAATAAGTGTCCAATTTATTTCCAAATGTTATCTATTAATGGAGCATTCGATAAACCACTGGTACATCAAATAAATAATGCGAAATTTTCTGAAACTACAACGTACTGCAAAACACACTATAGTTATCATTGCTGATTTCAGACTTACGCATTCTTCCTATTAACCTAGAAACCAATGAATTTAAGCAAGTTCTTAGATTGCAAATTTCAACGCTGTCTATTAGAATTATGCTGACCCTCAATTTCTTAGATAATGAAGGAAGTGTTTATGTACCATTTAGGGTAAAGATAACTTATGCAATTTTCACTTCAGATAAATGATGTTGAGGACTATAAGCGGCAAATTTATAATATAAATAACTATCCAGTGCGGAAGTTATGTTGATAGCTACTATTGCTAAGTCCATATTGCAAAACGTTTTTGTACAGAAATGTTTAAATTAATTTGACATTTATTATAAAATTTGTCTGATATTCTAATAATTGTTAATTTTTGAATTGTGTGCATAATTTATTCAAACTATTATAAATTATTAATTGTTACTGAAAGAAGGATTAATAATATAAATTATAATTTAGTAAAGTATTCAAGAATAATTTGACAATTATTTAACAAAGTAAAAAAATCTTGTCTAAATTTTATTTGTCTTCCTCAATCAGAGACATGTATATAGTTCATAATTGTAGTTGATCCTGTAATGGTCACCACACTAACCTAGCTCGTAGCGTTATTTTTGCAATGTCCAAGCTTACGTGGGGATTACAATTGCCTGGGTAAATTACAGTGGAGAAGGGGTCCAGAAGCAGTACCAATGTGTTATCAATATTGCGTTTGCGAAGGTTCGGAATATATCCTTATAATCGGTTTAACTAAAATAAA
>JAHWXV010322929.1:0-12926 GCA_024586415.1 Phrixothrix hirtus
TGAGTCATTTGCAGATTACATCATCTATTTTATTACAAAGAAAACATTCTAGATGATTCTAGAATTTTCCATTTACTGTTTCTAATGTTTGTTACAATATTGATTGTCAATTAAAAATTATAATGCATTTAAATGGACGTATTAAAAAATAAATTCACATAAAGTTTGAACTGTAGATCACAAAGTGAGGAAGCAAACATTTTAATGCAATATATAAAGTAAATGTTCTTTCAATTCCTTAATATTAAATGGGTTGCTGTAGCCCATCAAGCATGGGAATTAAGGATGGTCAGAGGCCAGGAATGAGTGAAAATAATGCCCCAGGCATTTGCCTCAGAAAAGGGTGTGCAACTTTAGGTAATTACTGAAAACTTGAATCAGAGCAGGTGGCACCAGGGATCAAACTAAGTTTCATTCTGCCAAAAAGAATAAAAGTCCTGATAATTTTTATTTTTATTTAATGGTTTAATCTAATTTTATCGTTAATGGCATCAACAAAAATATGTAATATGTATGCTGTAAATGTATGTGGTGATTCAGTGGCTTAGAAGATATAAATATTGTGTTTGACGTGGTGTTTCTACTGTTTTCCCTTTTTTTCTTTTATATGTCCTAAACATTTAATTGCATTGATGTTTATTCTAATGTTTAAAATTTATTCCTGTATTAATTCAAATTTTTTCATGAATTGCATGGATGAACATTTTTGAATAATAAAAAAAGGGTATAATTTTAAAATTATTCCTCTCCAGATTCAGTACATTTGTTCATTTTATGATATATCATTTTTGGAATTACTTCAACTTCAGCAATAACTTCTGCAACAGCTTTTTCTAGGATTGAAAATATTCATTCATGAATTTCTGGAAATAAAAAGAAGTTGCACAGAGTCAAATCTGGACTGTAAGACCTATCTTACAGCAGTTTAACCCATTATTTCAGATGTTCGTTCGCTCACTCGTGGTGCAAAACAATTTTAGGCCTTCATTTTTTGACAGTTTGGAACAATTTTGGTAAACAATTGGTAATGCTATTTACTATTTAATGTTTTTTGTTCCTTTACAGTGATTGTGGTTACATGACCACTATTAGAGAAAAATGAAGTCATTTTCTTTCCTATATATTGTACTTTGATTTTTTAATGCATTTTTATTTGAAAATACTCAAACTTCTGACTGGGGTTTTAATTCTGGGTAAAATGAATAAATTTATGTAATAGTGTTAAATACCTATTTGACATGCCATTAGTGTACTAATGTATTAGCTTTTGGCACCTTTCAACCCTATCATTGGAAAGCAGTTTGTGTACCTAGCAAGAAATAATTTTGTGTATCTTTAGAATTCATGTAAAATTTTGTTGGCCACTGCCAAATCAATTTTCAGGCTTGTCTGAATCTATTTATGTGTAATTCGTTAATTCTCTTTCAAGAAGCTTTATGACAGACACATTTTTTCCATTGTAGTGGTTGACAGTCGTTCCTCATCTATTAAAGACTGCCTGTCTTATTTCAACTCGGCATATCAACCAAATATATTAGAATGACATGGGAAAGAGTTGCCAAAGACATCATTCTTGTTTAATGCCACTTTTTTAGTGGTAAAATATGATAGTGCCTCATGTGTATATAATATACTTCAACTTTATGTGTAATTAAGGTTTGGTGTTTAAACTTACAGAAATAATTCATAAAAACATATGCAATGAGACATTAAAACAATATCACCTTATCTATACAAAATTTCAGTGTATTTCTCATACAAGTTCTAAAGTGTAGGATAAAACATTGAATAAATAAAAATCTGAATTTGATAAACAGTTTATTGCCTGTCTTTTCTTTTCAGTTGTCTAAAAACTTGTTACTGCCAAAATTCTATTTATCAAAAAAAATCAAAATATCTATTATATTTGTATGTATAGACAGCTATTTTTATCTATACAATGGAATAAGCTCAGGTATTTTTTTACCTACAAATAGGTAATATATTTTTTATGTTTATACATTAAATCTCCTTATAAAGGATCTTTTTGAATTAGTGCTCAAAAAAAGTTTTCTGTAGTCTTTGGAACTTTGCAGCTTAATTTTAAGATGATCAGCATTAAATATTTCAAAACAAACAGAAAAATGGTTTTATTGATATAAAATATTTTCAATAAGCATTTTTTTGTCTTAATACAAATTTTGCCTCCCTTCAAATAACGGTAAAAGTTATGCAAATGTTCTATTTTTCAATGTTCAATTGGAAGACAGCTTGAACTTTATCAAAATTTATTTGTGATATTCATAACATTTAGTGTTTTTATGACATTTTAAGTAGTTTAAAGACTTGTATATGCAAATATAGTTGAAAATAATTGCAAACAAGTTGTAACCATGAATTCTTATTATTAAAAGCTGGAAATTTAAATTAATAAATAAGATGAATATAAATTATTTTTGATTTTCACTTATAAAATTTAAAACTACTAGGTTAAACAGCGAACTAAGGTATAATTTGTATTTTTACCAAACTTGATGAAATTTAAATAAGTGGAATTATTCAAAATTTTACGTTGTGATGAATCATAGTACAAATCATAAAATTTTATATATTAGTACCTGTCAATTTTATGAAATTTTGTGTATTCCACAAATACTAATGCCCACAAATGTCATATTAAGCAAAGAGTAGGAAGAGGCACAGTGGACAGTAAGTGAGCATGTGAAAATGATGTGTATGTTGGTAAAGAAATGATAGAAATTTAGTGAAAACAGTAACTAATAGCAAACATTCGGTGATTATAAATGTAACTGTTGAGACCCATCACTAAATCTGATTACCTTTGGATTATTGTAATTGTTTTAAAAGTTTGTTAAAAGGGATATGATTAAGCTCGTACCATTTTAATATGACTAGGGATGCTTTCATGACTATTTATCAATATTATAAAACATTGATTGAAACATTTTTATTTATTGTAAATGAACATACATAGATTATTTCCGTAAATAAAAATATTTGAAGAAAAATTGTAGAAACTATATACCACTGCTATTTATAGTATTCACATTGTATGCCTGGTCAAGTTACAGTAGAATAGATTGGATTAAAATTTTCTACAGATTTGTGTTTGTTTAGGCAGTACATATACACATGTGATAAATATTGTTTTTTTTTATTAATTACACCCTACATAGAAGCTTATGGATGTTTTCATTTTTTGCCTCCTTATTCTTTGATAAGAAATATTTAAATGCTTTTCAATTATTAAGTTGCATTATTCTATTATAAATAGAATAGAACAGGAAAACTTATTTTTGTCGGCATTTTTAGAAGGATTCTATGCACTGATATAAGCTATCAATGGTTAAAACGAAACAATTGCTATTATGCACTTGCATGTATTTCAGAATTTGATATGGAGTTTTAAGAATAACATTCCTCACATTTTCTCACAATATTAGATAATACATTTTTTATTATATGACTTCTTTTGATATTAATGTGTGATTAATTTATATAAGCTATTTTAACTTAATGTAACTAGTATAGTCTTTTAAAATGAGTTGTAAGTATGATGTGACTTAAATTTGAATTAAAAATTATACATAGAATCACTTAAAATGAAAACAAACTAGCCATGAAGAGATTGGGGTGCAACATTAATAGGTTGTTACAAAAATTTGAATGGCTTGTATTTTAATTAATCTTATAACTTAATATTAATAATACAAACATAATCTAGATTATTAATTATTCATTGGATATAGGAGCATGTTGTGTAAAAGTAAAAATTTTTTATTTATACATGGTATTACAAAATTTCTCTAAAAAAATTAGCAGCATACATAAAAAAATAGTAGAAACAAATTAAAAATTCAGTACAGTAATGTTGGATTATTCAACCCCCCTCTCCTCTAAGCCAAATGAGGCTGTTGTGTAAATTGATTTCCATATTCCGAACCTTCTGTAATTTGAATTTTTCTTAAAATAAGCTTTTAAGTAAGATTTAACTGAGATTTGTTTATTGAGGTTAGGTTTTATGTGAATTATAGCATTCACTATAATCAGCGATTCTATAAAATGGCTAGTAGGTGTAGTAATTTATTTAACATGGTAATTGGTGTAAATAATATTGTAAAAAACAACAATCATGAAATCCTTCTACAAACAAGTATGTCTTTCTTACATAAGAAAACTGTCTTCTTTTTAATGAGTGAGATCTTAGTTAATCTTATCTCACTTCAACTAAGCTACTCACTTACTGGACGGCAAAAAGAATACACCAAATGTTATCTTTAAATGAGATACAAACATTTTATCCCTCAGAAATCTGCCAAAGGTGTTGGAAGATCACTGAAATTGTTAAAAGTTTAACAAAACTTCCGTAAGGTTTGTCAGTTACTTAATCACAGCTCGACATCACAAAGTGTCGAATTTATTTCATGTATTCAGTGCTGTATGGCAAAGAGAATCAATAGCAATTGTAAAAGTAAAGTCTCCTATGAAGAATTTTATTTCAATGTACTTCACATTGCATGAGTAAGTGGAGGTTTATGGAAATTTTGCTGAACTTTTGGTAATTTAGTTAACCTTCATCACCTTCGGCAGCTCTTATCTGCATTTAAATAAATAACAAGCTTATTTCTTTGCTCGCTGATATAATGCAAATTATGCTGAAGAGATATTATTTGCAGGTAATTCTACACAAATCTGCACTCGGTTTTAATTTTTAACTCATATAAGTGCATTAACGTATATTTTAAATGGTGCTGTGACAGTGAACGATCGCTTATAACGAACAAAATGCTTGAAATTTCCAAGTTATATTGTATATGACATTTAGTAATATAATTCCCTATTTCATTGCTTATTTCTGGTCAGTAAAACAATTTTTTAGCCCTCAATTTGGTTTTTGTGATACCCAGATGTGGTTCATATAGATGGTTTAAAATTTGATTCTTTATACTATCTGGTATAATAATTCCATTATTATAGTATGCAATTTCATTTTCAAAAAATATTTCATTTTTTATATTGTAATATAGTTAGTGGCCAATTATTATGACAATGTCTTTAATTTTTTTAAAGCATGATCAGAAGTGGTTGCTTTTGTAATATCAATTAAAAGAATCTAAAAATTTAAACAACTTACATTTACAGCAGTGTTGAAAGTGCTGGGTGTTTGTTAACTTAATGTTTCCTAATCCATTCATGATTAAAAGTGTATCTTGTTCAACTTATTCAACTAAATAAACAATTCATATTTACACTAATAAATGCATACAAATAATGTAACATTTTAAAATTTAAATAACCACAACTAATAAAGAAAAATGCCAAAAATGAAAGCAACCATTCAATACCATCTATTTTAATAAACTGAACCTAACGTAAATACAACACATGTAAAAATGAAATTTTGGTTAGTAAGCATCTACATCATTGTTCTCTCAAGTTTCATGTTGTCAAAGTTATATTTGGACGTATTTAATGGATTATTATTTAATTTATTATTTATTAAAAATTAAATAATGAGTGCCACCTCATTCGCTAGTAAAATTGGAATTGTTTAATTTTTTATCTAGGGGTTGGTTTTGCAAACTAATATTGGTTTACATGTTGTTGTGATCTTTTTTGTAACATCAAAAGCTTAGGATAAGTGATTTTATGAAAAGGTACCAACTGATACAAACTTAAAAGAGCAAAGGTGAAATTTGAGAGACATGCAAATATAAAAAATTTCTAAGCAAATTAATTTAAAAGGACAGGAAAAAGGTTGTAGAATATAATAAGAACATCAAACACATTAAATTTATAAAACAGAGATGAGATAACTAAAAGGAATTAAATAAATCCAGCTTTCAATAAGTTACTAGAAAGAAATGTACAGTTGTATAGAAATAGTAATATAAATTAAGAATAATTAAGATAAGTGCACAATCAGAAAAAATACAAGCAGAAAGTGTAATTAAATTATTTAGTATAAACAAAAAACTAGTGGAAAATGTTGGAAACAGAAGATAAATAAATTTGAGAGATATAAAGATTTTAATATTTTCTCTTAATAAAAAATAAACTAAATATAAAGTCTGTAAAGCGTTAAAACAAAAGTTAGTAGAATTAATCTCCACTAATAAATTCATCGAGATTGGAAGAGACAGAAAAAAGCAAATGGTCCTTGATAGTGTAATGGTTAGCACGTTGGAGTATCTATCCAAAAATTGTGAGTTCAAATCCCAGCCAAGGACAATTTTTGGACATTTGTGCCTTTTCCGATTTTGTAAATTTCATTAATTCATATTTATTCTTACTACTGGATCGTAGTAGTTTTGAGCCATATATTACTAAATTTGAATTATACACAACCTCTTCAAATATTAATATTGAATAATAAGATTAGTTAATATTCATGTAGGATCATTGAAGCCCAAGTTGGTGTAGTAATATATTTGAAAGAAGCAGGTAAATGAATAAATTAAACTTGGAAAATTGGTAAGATTGTAACTAAACAGTTAATTAAAAGCATATTCTTATATCATAGAATTAACTTCAAATGAAAAAATTTCTGAAATTAAAGACAGAAAGAAAAAATTAAATTTGGAAAGATTAATGTAACCAATAATAAGGAAATGAATCAAAAATCGGGGTAAACTGACCCATAATTATGTAATTCCTAAAATTATGACTGGAATAACCAAGTGAGTTTATAGTTAGTTGTATAGAATATTTGATCCTAATTGACAATAAAGAAATAACATCACCAATGGTGTTAGAGAACTAATTTTTTTAATTATTGAAAATAAATGCGAATCCTTCGTTTTTTGTTAGCATTATTAAATTGTTAGAGCGGTTTAATTGAATTGTTATATGGTGTCATGTCCGTAGATTAAAATGAATCATCTAAATTAAGGAGTGTCCTATTTTATTATTAACGTAACTAAAAATTAAAGTAAAGATTAGTTATAGGTATCATCATGGTAGATGATTGGATAAAAATAAAAAGAAAGGAAATCGATAATATTTCTGGGTGATTAACAACATTGTGGTAAATTTGTAATTTACGATAAACGAACAAAAACATCTATTACAAAGGTCATTTATAATCATTTCGTTTATAGGAAAGTTACAAATTCATATTTATATGTTTGTTATATGTATGGTAAAATGTTTAAATCTTTGCAATAATTTTAATTTTTTCAATTTGTTAGTGTGTCAATAACTCCTAATTGCCATATGTGTAATAGAGTGAAATAAAACCAAAAATTTCCTTTTAGAGGTTATCTCAATAAAATTGTAACAGATTTTACCCAGAGAAAGAACTCAACTGGAGGAAACCATAACTGCGATTCTCTTAAGTATATGTTTGTGGGTAGGGGGCTATTGGTCATTTTAAGAGTTTTCGGTGCTAGTCTGGTACTGTAGACTAATTAAGATACATAAACAAATCAGGAATGTGTAAAATTTTATTTAATTATTGAACAATTAACCCACAACAATATGCAATAATGCTTTAAAAGCTATGGCTAAATTGTTTTACATTATTTCCATAACACCCTGTATGTAAGATTTATACAAGTATAGTAAATTTTTTAAACAATAGCCGCTTTCCATTTGACACAAAGAACAGTATAGAACAGTTCAGTACAGTACAAAAATGTGAATTATGCGTTCCATTTAAAAAGTACGTGATGTTCTATTCATTTCCCTCCTTGTCCCTATTGTACCACGTTGTTCGTTGGTACATGGTGTATGAAATTGATTCAGATGCAAATTTGTAAGGTTAGCAAAAATACGAATACGATCGCATTCTATTGGGTTACAGTTGGGAACAGTACTGCGTGGTACAGTACAGAATAAATACAATAACAACTGGAAAGCGACAAATGAAGCATCAAGGTTAAACACATTTTGCCATTTGTCTTTGATTTTGTAAATTGAAGAAATATGCAGAAATAAAGTGAATAAATCTTAATTTTTATAAATTTGTAGGGCAGAATTTATTAGCAATCATAAACATATTCTTAATCATGGTTGTAATTTTAATATATATTCTTGAAGTTAAAACAAGCATATGAAACGAAATAGTTCATTTACATTTTTAATTCATAAGAAAGCCATTTCTGAAAGCATCCAGATTATAGGTAAAATACTATTAATATAAAGGTTATTAATAAAATAGTAAATAAAAATAAATTAATTACATACAAAACTTGGAAATTTGAAATGCATATTTGTAAATTACATATGTATAATGTAAATTCTAAACATAAACTAAACTATGTGTTTGCAATTAAGTTAGTTTCATTTATGACTATTTTTTATAATTTTTAACATTTCAATTACCTTGATGTTTTAGAATTAAAAATACTGGTAAGGGTAGGGTTGTTGTGCTATGTATGGGATAGATAGGCAATAGAAATGTATACAACAACTATAGAGCAGCACTCAAAATTACATGCAGCACCACATGATCCCATCGTATACAGACGATTGTATTTCTAAACATTATTATATATGTGTGTATATCAAAATAATTGAATACAAATAAAATTCATATACACAATTATTCAAAATAATTCGTGTATAAAATATAAATATGCACTTTTTAGGACAAATCATATAATCACAATACTGCATTTGGAAGATAAATTTATAAAAATGAAATCACATCCTTCTGAACTTTTTTCTTTACAGTCACAAATTCGTGGAAATAGAAAATATTTCAATGCATTCACTGCCTATCTATCTCATACATAGCACAACAGCCCTATCCTTACTGGGATTCACGCTTATCTGTTTGAATAATCCATACATTACTGTATTTGCTTATTAAACATTATTGTCTCACAGTTTCAAAATTGCTGTTTACATTAAAGGTTACATTAAAAATCACTATTGAATATGTATTTTAGCTATACGAATTATGTAAATGAAAGTGTAAACTAAAGAAGAGAGATCAGCTAGGTGACATAATGTGCTAATTACGATGATCAGCTGAAATTAATGAATGGCATTAATTTCAGTTTTAGGAATCAATTATATTACTGAATGCATTTAGGGAAGTATACGATTTTATAGTTACATGGAAATTGTAATTAATGCCTCTGCATTTGGTGTTGAAATATAGCACCCTTTTAAAACGTTATTAGACTCGGATGTAAATTAGAATATTGCACAATTACAAACCGAATTAAAAATGAAAATTTGAAAAACTATACCCTAATTAACATTTAGTAACAATATTTGTATTGACATATTGCTGACCCATACACTTGTACATTCCTTTTGTTAATGAGAAAATCAGAGATAATTATTTTTATTAATTTTTTCTGAAATTTTTATTGAGAACAAAACAAGTATTATATTTTGTCTTCTTTCATGGTGAATTATGCTCCTTTAAATGTTGACGTACTTGGAAGTCTTTTTAAATTGAGTTACACTCGACGAATGTGACTGGACCCAAAATTGGGTTTGGACATACCAAACCACTGATTTTTGTTATCCTGTAGTTAAATTCAAATTCACATCTATATTATATGAAAAAATAAAATCGTTAACAAAAGGTCTCTGACAACTACTCAATAGCATGTAGTCTTGGTGTAAAGCAATATAAACATTTAACTAACTTTTTAATTTATATATTATGTATATTAATATTTTATGCTGTTTTTTATATTAATAAAAATAAATAAAGGTTTCTACTGCTCAGATTAGTTCCGTCCATTTAATATTTATACACTATTTTGTTACAGAAACATTTATTTATATTTATTATTATATAGGATATTTTACAAATAAATACAATCCTTTTATGTTTAATAGATTAATATTTAAATTTACCAAATTAAATATTTTGAAATTTTGATTTGCACAACCCCAAATAAGTACAATACTGTCTCCAAATAGTGAATCAACAATTATTGTGAAATTAAATGAATTAAAATAAACTTAAAATACTCATATGTATGTAGTTCTCTTGCTCTGTTCATTGCAATGTGCCCACAGTATTCCTAGCCCATTTAATTTTTATATTATGATAATTCCTAAAGTATTTATCAAAAGCCTCTGGTATATAGAAGACCTATTTTTATTGCTACTAAATATAGTTTATTATATGAGTTGCATTGGGCAATACCATCAATAATTAGATAACAGAGTTGACTGATTTTGGTCTGTGATGTTTAATTTCAATTAATACCTAATTTAGTTTACATTTTTATTTACTCCTTTGGTCCATTTTATCTTAGAGTGATAATATATGGCATATTTCACTCAGGGGAGTGTAAGCTTTCCATCATGAAAGAATTTTCTAAATTGGCATAAAGGTAATTGTAATGAATTTTAGGCTTGCCAATCTAAATTTGAAATTTAAATTCTTTTTCTCTTTCCCATTATAGTGGGAAAGTAATTTTCTGGGACTCAAAGAGTGGTCAATCTCGATTGCACCTTGACCATCTATGCTCTGGGAAGCATTCACTTTCCCACCTAGGTTAAATAGTATTAATCTTAAAAGAACAAAATTAGTAGAAAACAGAAAATTATTAAAAATAGAAATTAGTATAAAAAATATTGTTTTAACAAATATTCAAAATGTTTTCGGCTCGTATAATGCAGTTCTTTTACAGATGAAATTTCTTACATGCTATACCATATCTAGGATGATTAATCTATATGAATAAAGTATTTTTGTATAAAGATTATTAATATTATCAATGAGCTTTTTGTATATGTAACCTTTTACTTTATACCAAAGAAAAAAATGCAAAGGCATAAGATCTGTGTTGTGCGACACTCAAACATGCACTTTTATAATTCCTCATATAACATTGTATTGAGCTCTAACCTAATTTCTACTGTTCCTGCAATAGCTCTTTGACTTTGGTAAGAATTATAAGCAATTTCTGCTAATAAATTTTATTGATTTCACTTGTTGCATTAATGAAAGCTCCATGTTCCATCAATTTTTTTTCTAATTGTATAAAAGTAGTATGCATTGTACTTTTTCTATTTATGTAACGATGTCTACATATAAACTTATGGCAAAATCGTAATATTTTCTAGTGTCACCCAAAATAAGTAGCATATTATTTTTTTTTGTTAGAAAACTGTGACAATATTTTCATAAACAATGACATAAATATACGAACAATTTGATTGATATTTCTGTTCTTGAATAATAATAAAAAAGTCGCAGTTTGGTAAAGTTTATTATAAAAGTATTCCTATAAGTACTATGCGAAATAAATTACTTACTGTATAAGTGATACATGCCGAACCAGCTTCCTTTGGTTTGAATATAAGGGAGTAGTTCATATACAAAAATAACTTTTTCTCAGAAGTTGTTTGCAAAGTGAAGTATTGTGTTGAGGTTCCATTGTATTCTTTTGTTTAGAGATTATATTACATTCAAAATTCTAATAAGTCTTCCTTTTTATAAATTATATTTGTATAGTATCTTTTCTAAATTTGAATTTGTAATATTAATAAAATCTTCTAAATCTTCCATAATTTTTCGTAGATATTATTGTTTTTGGCGGCATAGAGAGAAGTTAACCCATAAACAAACCTAGTCGAGTAAGAAATTTTATCAAAAAATAAATTTTATAATTTTTTGATTAACTCTGTCAATTGTTATTCAATACTCACATGAAATTTTGTATTTAAAATGGTAAACAACTTTATTACATTCACCATTTTGTTCCATAATTTTTTTCAAATTTATAGATAAGTTGGTGCTTTTGAGACTATTGTGAAGCTTCTTTTCATATAAGAACTACCTGTTATCTAATAGCATCAGATAATTCAGAGTTTTCTGGAAACAATAAGAATAATAAGTAGTTTATCTCTGGTGGGCAATTGATATAGGATGTAACCTGAACATCTTTTTGTTGGATAATTCACTAAAAGAATTCTTTAGTATATACAGCATGTATATGTTACTGTTAAAACCCGAAATTGGTAAAAACTAGTTGTAACTAGTTAAAACGCGAAATTGTCAGAGACGTTTGTGAATTCTAGTGTCAACTAGTCAGAACATGAAGTAAACGAAAGCATTTGTAAAAACATGAATAATTTACAATTTTTCAATTAATTTGTGTTTTAATAAAGAATTTTAGTTTAAACTAGTTTATTAAAATATTTATGTCAGAATTAGTTTTATTGTATATAATCAGTGAAAACCAAAAATAATAGCTTAAAAGGCGTAAAATGAAGACATGTCCTAAAAATCTAGCACAGTTTGTTGTGATGAAAGTAGTTGTAAAAATACAATTTAAATTTTACACGAGTTTTACAAATGCGGGATGGTTGTAAAGAAAATCATTGAGTGATACTAACATGAGAGGATTATTATAATTTAGTGAAATTATAAAAAAATATAGTAAATTGTGAAAATGTTTATTATTAATCTGAATATTGTTAAATCAAAATGTTCAAAAATAATAAACAAGATATAAATAGGTAATACATAACAGTAATTCACAGCAAATTCTAAAATAAGTGTTAACAAATCTCAACTATCATTAATTTATTGTCTACCAATGTTGATGGCTAATCAATTAATTAAAAATTAGACTAATGCTTAGTGGTGTTGTTTAAATGAATTACACTAATGTAATAATTACCTTCCTCCTTCAATTGATAATAATAATCCTCTTGCATTAGTATTACTCAATGATTTTCTTTACAACCATCCCGCATCTGCAAAATTCATTGTGTGAAATTTTGTTTCCAATTTGTCATCACACTTAGATGTTACCTAAATTGAATTTTTACAACTACTTTCACCACAACAAACTGTGCTAAATTTTTAGGGCATGTCTTCATTTTAAGCTATCATATCTGTTATACAGGGTGTAAAGTAAATAGCGTTCGTCCTTATAACAGGTGGTAGCAAATCGAAAATAGAGCAGAAAATGTGGTATAACTTTTTTCGCTATCGCCAA
>JAHWXV010322991.1:0-11461 GCA_024586415.1 Phrixothrix hirtus
TAATTCTACCAAACACCTTCCCAGCTACACTTAATACACTTATAGCTCTATAGTTCTTGCATTCATATCTACCACCTTTGCCTTTGTACAGAGGCACGATCATAGCACTCTTCCAGTCCTGTGGCACTTTTGCTAATTTAACACAAGCATTAAATAGTTTGCACAACCAATCACCTAATCACATACCGCCATACTTTAGCATTTCATTCGTAACTTCATCTACTCCTGCAGCCTTCCCATTTTTAAGCCTTTTTATTGCATTTGGTACTTCTTCCATGCCTATACTCTTATCGCTCCCTTTGATTTTATTTATTTCAGCATTTCTCACATTTACACTTATCCCAGTATACCTGTTGCCATACAGCCCTTTAAAATATTCTTTCCAACGCAATATTACTTCACTTCATTCCACTCCATTTCATTCTTGCTATTCCATATTCCGTTTACTCGGTTACTTATACCCTGCTTTGCATTCCTTACCCACTTCTAAAATAATCTTTTATTACCGTCAATATCATTCTGCACTCTTACTCCCTCCTTTACCCTCAGACTTTCTTTACTCTCCTTCACAGCTTCCTGTGCATGCTTCCTTTTAATCTGAAACGCTTTCAATAGATCCATTATGTTTTTCTCGTCTTTGGTTCCAATCACTCTCTTATATATTTCTTTCTGCTCCTTTATTGCATCTTTCACGGCATCATTCCACCATGCGTTCCTTTTTGACTTTCCAATCGTGCTCACTCCACATACTTTAGTTGCACACTCTATCAGGAGGCCTTTTAACCTCTTCCATGCACATTCTATATTACCTTTTCCAATTTCATACTGCCATTCAGATTCCTCTGACAATATTCTCTTCTCTAGGTTTTGTACATATTCCTCTCTCATATTCTCCTCCTGCAATTTTTCCACTTTCATTCTAATCTTTCTTATAACTGCCTTCGTCTTATATACCCACTTTCTACCAAGCTCAATTTTTAACATTACCAGAAAATGACCCGTACCATATTCAGAACCTCTCATCACTCGTATGTCCTTTACCAATTCACGTAACCTCTCATCTAGAAGCAGCGTCTACAAGTATGATTGATCTAATAGTATTATAAACAACAAAACAAATCACAAACTACCATTTCCAGTAAATAACAATTTGTTAATATGTTATAGGTACCTTACTAAATATTATATTTGTTAAACTGAGTTTGCACTATGTAAATCTACATTTCCTTGAAAACACCAATAGTTAGGAAAGCATAATACTATTCCATAAACAATTACATTTTACATCTAAGTTATTAACGTGTAAAAGTTGCAATTATTTAGTCTTAATTTTGGACAGCTGGTATACGTCAAAAGGGTTGGTGTGGATAACTCCATTCGATAAGTTCGTAAACAAGAAATAATCCTTTTGACTTCCTTTGTATGTAGATAAGTCACAATCATTGGTAGAACGATACTTATTAAGTATGTACATCTAAGCTGTGGACTTAAATTGGTATTTTGAACGCAAACGTAGAATAATTTCTGAATACGTTCTGTATATGAGTGAGTTTAGTGCAATTGATCTCTTAAACTTTCGCAAAAGCTTGTCTGGTACGTTAAATGCGGTTAACACTCAATCGTATTTTGACTTAGTAGGGCGGGAATTTGTGATTTTCTCTCATATAACACGTACCACTTTACACTTTGAAATAGTTAATAATTTCTTAGTAACGCGTGAAGTGTTTATGAAAAACATATAAATGGCATATAAAGATAAACAATACCAGCAAACGCATAATTGGGATAAATAATGATTCGACTAACAAAATTTGACAAACAATGACGCGTACGTGAACGTCTATTTCTCTTACATGCGGCAACAGATATCACACACGGAGACAGCTAAAATTGATCATCGTTCCCCTTTCATCACAATTAAAGCAACCGGTTGGTGCTGAATGCAATTATGCAAGATTGTACAAAATGCTAAGTTACAACACGATTTTAACTAATATACGTTGAGCAGTTGTTAATTATTTTTGTAATACAATCAAACAGGCTACATTAATATAGTGATACACCAAACGTGCTGCTCTCATGCGAAAAGCGGGTGCAACAATGTGGAATGTGTGGAATGTTAATGATATAAGCGGTAACTTTGTATTACATCGTTCTATTTATTTGAACTTAAATTTTGTAACGTTTTAATTCATTGTTAATTTATTCGTAGATGCATTTTCTTACGTTAATAGTTTTAAAGATTTAAATATATAATTATCCCCTAATTAATTTAAAACATAAAAGGAATTGTTATAAATTCGTTCGTAACGAAAATCTTTAATGGAAATAAGTTTTGGGCAAGTAAACCCGTAATTAAAATTTATACATACTAAGCAGCAAATATCTATGTTGTTTAAGACAGAAATAAATTACGAGGGACACTATTTATATTGTGATGCTAATAATAATAAATAAACACTAATTTGTCATCGAAAATTGATTTATTGCTTTTCAAAATATTCTCCCTTATTATCTATACACTTTTGCATTCTTTCGAGCCAATTGTCAAAACATTTTTGCCATTCTGTTGGAGACATCTCTAAAACATGATTTTTAAACGCATCGGCGGTTTCTTCTCCCGATGAAAACCGTCATCTACGCGATTTATTCTTGACGTTCTGGAACAAAAAGAAGTCATTGGATTCCAAACCAGTACTGTATGGCGGATGACTCATTAATTTGATGTTTTGAGTGTTCAAATAATCGGTTGTTAAACGAGACATGTGAGAGCTCACAAAATGATCCTACGACGCTTGTTTGTTTTCCTTATTTTCATGAAGACTTGAGGCGAACAAGTGGTGGTGCATCATTCAGAAGTGACCATTTTACGTTCTTGTAAAAGTACTGTTGACACATGACCAGTTTTTGGAAAAAATAGGCGAGCATTTTTTTCGAAGTGCTTCGACCGCAAACAACTTTTGTTGGGTTTGCTTTACCTTGAAACTCCCATACAGTCGACTTCTATTTACTTTCCGAGTCATACGCATATATCCATGATTCGGCATCTGTTACAATATTATATACGTATTTTGTATTATACGCTATTGTATTTCGTAAGCATTTACTTGTACCAATCGACACGGTCATCTTTTTCAGATGTTTTCAAATTATGTGGGATCCAACGGGAATGAACCTTTTTCACGGCTAACCGTTCATGCAGTTTCTATATGTGCTGGTAAAACTAATATATATATGGCTGCCTCAATCTCACAGTATGTCACATGACGATTTTTCATTATCAGTTTATTCACAGCATCAATGTTTTCTGGCACAAGAACTGATTTTGAACGACCTTCACAACTTTCGTTGGTGAGGGAACGGCGGTCATGCTTAAACTCGTTATGCCATCATTTCACAGTAGCAAAGGATGGTGCTTCAACGTCAAAAGTGGAAGCAAGTTTATCGTTACGCTCTTGTCTAGATAATTCCGTCGGAAGTCATAGAAATCATCGGACGAAACTTTTCACGAGTTAATTCCAGTTTTACGCTGAGGCACAATTTTAAAGTCACTATAAACACCACTAATCACGCTCAAATGTCAAAATGTTCTGAATAAGGTTATGTTTAAAAATTTTAAACTTACAAATGTTAGATGGCGTCTTAAGCACGCAGTGTTGCCAAGACTCACAATATAAATAGTACCCCTCGTATAACAAGATTAGGAAATAAATGACTGCAATTGTTATATTCCAAATACGATAAGCAAGTTACATCACAATTATTGCTTTTAAGATAAAATAAGCGTTGATAAAATGTAAAAATATACAGGCCATTTCGTCAAATTGCGTTAAATAAAAATAACTATGACGTTTTACGTTTTTGGTATTCTCTGTACAATTTGAAAATAATTTTAAAATACACCTCTAGTGCGCTCCTGTAAAATTCCGAGAACAGAACTGTTTCGAACAAAATGGTACAGTCGTGGTAGTTCGCGCCAAATAACATAAATAACGCTCTATACAAATATTGATAGTATCTTTTATACTTTTTCCAGCACATTCATCTTTCAATGCCATCTAAAAAGTTGTCAAGCTTCACAAAATCGTAAAAATAATTTAAAAATTGTTTGAGTTGGAAAGTCAATAGAGGCATTCTTTCCACTTTCTGGAAGTAGTTGCAAATAAAAATTTTTCACCTTTACGATTTGTTCTTAAAAGTTTACATTTTAGGCCAATAGAGATGCTTATGCCACACACTTACAGCTATATTGTTTGTTAATAATTGAGCTTTTCTTTTAGTAGGATCCGAGTTAGCGGTTTCTTAATACTAACTTCAAACGTTAAATTAACTGCTTCTGCAGATTAATGTGTTGAGACCAGTGATTGTTTGAAGAAATTGGGTCAATGAGGAGATCTATACTGTGTCCAAACCCATTAGATATGCCAACAATTATCTCTGCAAGGTCATCATGAAATGTTTCTGGATTACAATAGATAGCAATACAGTATTAAGATTGAGTCACTGCAACCTGTAAATTACAATAATTACGTACTTCGAAATCCTCATCATTATTTGTGCTGTTGCTGATCTTCTTAACTTATATCGATTTACCAGATGTTTGATCTTTCAAGCTTTTCCAGATTAAAAACAAAGTGTTTTCTTCGGTAGTCTTCTGTTTCACATTTATAATTTCTTCAAAACAGCTCAAAATCCCTTGACATCTTGATCTCAAGCACTCTCATAGTTATTTCAGCATCCAATTTACAATTTCAGCAATCTATTGAAGCTCCTTACGTTTCATGCTAATATATTGTGAATAATAAATCCCTGGTGGTCTCTTCCTTAAAAGATATTTTATATTCTTCAAGAAATAGTCAAGGAAAGTTAATTTTTGCAATCTTTTTCGTAGTTCCTCACTTATATCGCCCTACTTCGTTTGTCCACTCCTGCTTAGTGGAAGAAATATTGAAAATTGTGTGACTAAAAAATATGGGATGCATTAGGTAGAAGACAAAACATTAAGAGCATTTTTTAATACAAAACTCTTGATCTATATGTGATTTATGTTCATCCATTAGTACAAGAACAGGAAATATAATGTGTTTATCAATAAGCCAGGGATAAAAATCTTTGTAATATATCCAAAGAATTTTATAATTACCATCCAACCCGATACACTTCTACCAATGGTAATTCCTTCAGTATCGATTCCATCACTTCTAGGGGGATTACGCGGAAAGGTAAATGATCATTGGGCCCACATTGTATCCATTATCCGAGAACTTACACCCCTTTAATGTTAAATTAATACATTAATAATAACAAAATATATGAATTTTAATTTAGAACTTGAAGTTAATTATAAATGCATTTACTAGTTTAATTTGGTAGTTTGATTTAGTTTAGCTTAATTTGGTTTAGTTTATTAATTCAACGTATTATTTATTAATTTGAGTTTATGAGTGGTTATTGAATTGAGTAGTTCCCTCTTTCCGTGCCGGAGAAGTCAATATAAAGTTTTGCAATGTCTTCTACTTGACCCAGTCTTTAGGAAACGTAGTACGCTTTATATTTATTAAGGAACTTACGCTCCTTCATAATAGACACTTAGATTATCAGTTAAACAGTGAGTTCTTGCTCTAGTAATGCATGCTTTCCTAACAAGAGTATGTTTATCGAAAATCGACAAAATAAAAGACGTGAAGAGAGTAAACTATTATCAATATGAATTTTACCGATAATCTGATGCCATTGAAGCAATTTTAAGTCTTGTAAAAAACGCTCGTAATTGACACATTTTTTGAGTTTGATGTGTTTGTATATATATAATGGTTTATGTATACTTTTAGATATTAAAAAGATTTAGAAAAATTCATTCCCTGACTGGGGTTCGATCCCAGGGCCTTTGTTTCGCATTATTAATATATGTATAATTTATAAGGATTCATTTGTCGACTGTTGTTTGTTCCTATGATAGCTCAGTGGTTAGAGCATTGGCGCGTAAAGCCAAAGGTCCTGGGATCGAACCCCAGTCAGGGAATGAATTTTTATATATCTTTTTAATATCTAAATATATACATAAACCATTATAATTATATATATATATATATATATATATATATAAATAGAAATTTAAATGTTTGCTGTTAGTGTGTGAAATAAATATTTAGATTATTAAGTGTACGTAAATGATTGTAATTTTGGTGAATATAAATGAACATTTTAAAACAATTAACTAGTTTCTTTATAATACATTCTTATCTATATAAAATTGATGTTGTTATTGGTGACTTAAAAATTAATTTTGTTACCTAGGCATTCGAATTATTAATCGTTTATAGCATAAAACAATGCAGTGTTTATTGTCCTAAATACATTTTATACATTTTAGTTTGCCTCACTGGACAGAAATGGGTAAAGAAAGTTAAGAAATTTTGCACCATTAGTGGAAATTAAATTATTATTATTATTTTAAACTTGCTGTTAAATTTTGGGTAGGTACTAGTAATAAATGAATTTGACACAATAATGTAAATTTGTCTAATAATTTAAAAAATATAATTGTAAGTCGCCGTTGTTCATTGTGCTATAATTCGAAATATTGTTATTACAGTGTATTGGGAACTGTAAACTAAGATAGCTGATATCATTTTGTATTTAGTGTTGTACGTTTTTAATAATTTTTAAAGTGGGATGTTTCAAAACAACGCTCAACATTAGCACATTACGGGACATACCATCTGATACAGAGAAAACGACAGTATTTACATAATGTTAAAACTTCTCGTAGTTAATGGGTGCAATCCGCCATTAAACAGTTTTTACTGCATCTAATAGGGTTTTTTATGCAATTTTATTTTTCACTTTTTTTCTATTTAACGTTAAGTTATTAGTATATACACATCCTAAACTTTGAATAACTGCTAAGTTCTGATTAAATAATTTCTACCGTATGACGTAGAATCCATGGCCACAAGTGCAGTTACATGCGTCCACACAGTTTTACAACTTTATGTGATTCATAAAGTCAGTTTTTGTTCAAACCGTAATTTCAAGATTCATTGTTCTCTGCATATCTTAAATGTATTTATCCAGTAATAATATTATAATTACTAAATTAAACTGACATATTTTCATTTCATAAAGATCATTGTCAAAGTCAAATCAATGTTTAACCTTCTCTTACCTGTTTTCGTCCAAAATTTTCGATTTCGAAATTTAATTGGAAATACACGTTTTCGGGTCCCCTGAGTCCGAAAATCATCTTTTTAAAAATTGATTTCTGTGTGTGTGCGTTCGCTCTCGCGGTCTCACACGCGACCGCAACAATGTGACTAAAATTCGATAACCGGAAGTGCCACTTTACTTTTGTCATTTTTTGGTATTTCACAATTTTCTCGAAATCGGCTCTAACATTTGTTTTTAGATTTATTGTATTTCTTAGACATTTAATCCCCTTTAATGTAATTAAGACAATGCTTCAGAAAAATGTCCATAAAATGAATAGCCGGAAGTACTCTTGCCATTAACTATGAATAAAGTAATTATGAAACTGAAAGTCCTAAATAAATGAAAATTTATATTTGTGGTCATAACTATATTGGTATGCCAAATCAAGAATTTGGTTAAAATCCAATAACAGGAAGTACTACTTCATTTCTGTCATTTTTAGATATTTTCCAAATTTTCGTTTTTCGCGATTTTCTTGAAATCGGCTCTAACGATTTTTGTAAAACTTAGTACATTTCTTAGCCACTTCATTCCGTTTTATATGAATCAAGCTGTTTCTCTAATCAATGTTTGAAAATCGAGTAACCGGAAGTACTTAGTGTATTAATTGTGAACAAAATATCTCAAAAACTAAATACTATATATGAATGAAATTGTATATTTAATTTTTTTATCGTCTGCACATGAGACGTCAATAGTTTAGGTAAAATTGAATGCGGAAGTGCCACTTCATTTTTGGGATTTTAAGTTTTTTTGCAATTTTTTCGAAAACAGCAATAACATTTGTTTTAAATGTGCTACGGTTATTATGTATTTAATGCCCTTTACGTGAACTTAACAGTTTTTCTGAAAAAAACGCGTTAAAGCAAGTTATCAGAGAAAATTTGTGGAGTTAAGCAGCCTTCCGCCTGTCCAGTAACTTGGATAGGTGGAAGTTGCAATTATCGTTTCCAAAATAAAAGTAGACAATAATTTAACCATTTGTGAATACTATTGGCATATGTATGTCCGTAAGAGAAAGTTGTGTGTTGTCTTACACCAGATATTTTAATTTTAGATCAAATTATGTCTATACATACATATCTGTTCATAATAAACAAAATATTCGTAGTTATGATCGTTTCTTAATTATATTTATAATTAAAAAACATTCAAAATTTTGGAATATTTATTTTCGTATATTAAGTAGTTTACGCAAAACGTCGTGACTTACGTTTTAAGAGCATACTAAATATATTTTCTAGTGATTTTGGGCACACTATTTTTTTATTCAGAGACAATGCAATATTTATATTTATTTTTTTATATCTTCATCTATGTTTATTATAAATAAATACATGAAGGCGATTGCGATTCAATCACCTACTATTAATTAGGTGAATTCATACAAGGATACTATGACATTACATCTCTGCTACAATTTTGCATTTTAATAATTTATTTACCTATGAAGGACATTTAAAAAATTAATTTTTTGCTAATATAGTAAATTTTTAGAAAAATGCTGAATTATTCCATTCATTTTACTATAGCATTCTCTCTTCGCTGCCAGGCAGGCGTCAAAATTAAAAATTTGGTAGTAAATGTAAGCTAGGAACATAACTTTCGTCTTGGAACGTTTCTTTACTGAGTGCTTTGCCATCTATTTTTTCCAATTATGTCCGTGTATGTAGGATTCCCTAACTTCCGGGGTTTTCGGAGGTACATTTTATGTTATCGAAACGATGTACGCATTCTTTTAATTTTACTATGTTTAACGTGTAAATATATCTTTACTCTAAAGATAGCAATAAAATTTTAATATTAATATGTTTATGTACTGACTTTTAGTTACGACTTGAGAATAAATTAGTTTTACTTTAGCAAATAAAACAACCTCGGGAATTATATTCTGTTGTTGTTTTTATTAATATACATAAATATTTTGAAGATCGGCGCCCCTTTATTACTTTACGACCTTATGCATATGTATGTTTGTATGTATATATATTTGAACGCTTGGTTTAGCCCTTCTCATGCGTAGCGCCCTAGGCTTGTGCCCCTTTCGCAGGTACTATTTTAGATCTTGTAGAAGCCACTAACTGCCGAATTTTTAAAACTGTTCAATTTTATATTAAATAATTTCGGGTTTAAAAATATAATCCGACTTCGCTTTGATTTGTCACTCTTATATATTTGTTTAGTGAAGTGTTAATTTTAATTATAAATTTAGACCATAATTGCGTAACTAAATCAGTAAGTAACTTCTTAAACTACTATTGTTAATTTGTCGTAAAATTTTTATATATGTAGTGAAACACGTTGTGTGTACTAATTTCCAATATTATCTTGTGTATTATTTGAACTTCGTCGCAACCCGGTTTAGTCTGTAAAGCATCACATATTCTGCATATACGGCTCGTTTTTTAGTGAGTTTCATTGTTAGTTTTTAATAGTTTTTATAAAGATATACATTATAAACTTGTTTGGAAATTTATTACATGGTATTAATTTTGAGTAAAATCCCTGGATTTTTTTCATTATTAATTATCCTGTATGATTATTAATATTCTTTCTACGAACATCTTTCGAATAAACTTTTGTATCCTGTATTATATTAATCCATAATATAATAACATTAAAATTAGTTGATGTGAAATTTGAATAAGATGTAAATATATTAATTGTTATTCCATAGTCGTTAATTTGAAACACATTCTTCATTAATAAGTGAAAGTGGGACATTTATTAAGACTATCACTAATAAAGACTTCTAAAGAAACAGCTGGTATTACATAATTTTAGCTTTTTACATTGACTAAAATATTTTAAAATATGTATGCTTATTAGTCAAATTATTCCATTGAGGTCATATAAATAAAATTTATAATAAACCTGTCGCCAGCATTTAAATAAGTGCATTATTTCAAAAATTTCACAATATTTTTCAAATTATACATATTTCAATTTCATACTGACTGACTTTTCTTATTTTATATCTTTCATTATATTCAAACTAACCAAATATACAATTAGCAACTAAAAACGGACTTTTTTGTACTTAGTTTTATGAAATATTTATCCAATTAATTCATAGATATTTTCCACAATAAAAATTCTTTTGATGTCAAAAAACGTTAAAAAGTATTTTTTTCTATTAAATTGCATGCCTTGCATGATCATCTTAAAACTGTAGTTAATGGTTTTAAAACTTTAAGTTGCGATAAAATATGAATACTTAAAATATACTAGAAGTTTATAAATCTCTATTTACTAAAATTTGTTCAGAAAGTACATAAATAAATGTATTTTTTCTGTTCGGCTATGCCGATCACCTTCATTAGATTTAAAATTGTTTATTAAAGAAATGCAAATATAACTGTATGACAGTTGTGTTACTTGTTCATTTTTTAAAACACTCTTATAAGCATTTGCATTTTTCATAATTAATATAAAGTTTTGTATTTAACAACTGATGCAAAACAATTAATTTTAATTAAACGTAATAACTCCTCAGTTCTTTGCTAAAACGAAATCACACTGCTTAAAACTGTTTTATCTATTATGTTTATGTGAATAATGAGGTTGCAATAAACATTGGGACAATTTAATTAGTTTTTTATTTAAATGGATCTATGAATTGTAATTTTTTAAAAAAGCATAACAGCAAAGCAATAGTGAATAAAATTTAAAATATTATTCCAAGTTTAACATTTTCAAATCTAAAATAGGAGGTATGTCTAGGACGTAATTTTAGTTTGATTATTAGAAAAATATTAATAGTTGGAGAATTGTTATAATTTACAACTAAAAACTATGACCTTAGAATTTTCAATAGTTTTCAACAAATTTGAAACGACATTGTAGATTTTAATAATCTTCCATATTGCCAGTGATTAAGTCAGTCGACAGTGCATTATGATGTAACATTTCATAAAACCATTTTCGCTCCCCCGGTCATAAGGTTTACCTGGGCTTGAGAATTCTCATACCGAATAAACCGACTTTATGGCTGAAGTAAAAACATCCTGTAAGGTAAAACTATTTAAATTATCAATTCAAAATTCATTTTGTAATTAGCAAAATTAATTTAATACGTCCTTGTGCCTTTATACACAGTTTGGACTGGTTGCAAATAGGTTGCGTAGGATAATTAAAATCACTATTATATGTAACATTACTGTTTTGGTAAGTTTAGATTTATTTTAAAATATCTTTGCAATTTATTTAGAATACAAAATATGAGAAACAAATGTTAAAATATTGGTCC
>JAHWXV010323091.1:0-20654 GCA_024586415.1 Phrixothrix hirtus
ATTACCGACACGATAAGTGCGGGAAAATTAAATATTTTCAAAATTCTTTGTTAACCTTTTGGACAACTATCAAGTATCAAAATTTTAAAAACTTTTCGAAATAATAATTATTATAATAAAATTCCAATCAAATTTTCAAAAGGTTATTGCATATTTATACAGCATATTTATATGAACAACCAACGCGGGGCATTGAATTAAATAATAATTGTGTACAAAAATAACATAGCGAAATTTATATGGCACGCCCAAACGTGGGGCTGCAATAACAATTATAATAAATTGAATTGTGAATTAAAATTCAATTTTCAAATAAAGCATAGCACTAGGTACGTCCAATTAACTGTGTGGAGTTTTACATGGGTTTTAATTCATCATGTGATTTCCTCGGATCCTCAATAAGGCTTGTAATGTTTATGTAGTCCCTAGTTGCCTTGAAAATCAAAGTATTACAGGGTGATTTTAAAAGATACCGACAAACTTAGACCATACACAGAGTTCATTCTAAATTAAGAGAAAGATACTATTTTTAAAAATATTCTTGCTCTTTCCAAAAAAAACGCAGTTAAGAAGTGGAACTATAAACACATGACGCATTTATGATGCCATTCTAAAATGCAACTTGTACGTTAATCGGGGATATTGATTTCATTTATAGCGTCGCACTTTTTACAACCGTTGCATGTAATATTAAATTATCAGGATTTGTGTGTTTTGTCAAAAGCATTTAGTGTCAATATTTCTCGTTATTGAATGGTAAGTTTAGTTTAAGTATTAATAACTGACCCCGGCCGAATCACTTATTTTTAATTTGCACTTGGACTACATTCGAGATATTTTATGGGAGTCAAGTTCTGGGTTTTAGAACAAAAATGTACCCTGTATATAAACAAATAAATAATTAGATACCGCTCGACCAACTAAATAATTGAAGTAAATCAATTAAAAAGTCGGGATCAACCAACAATATTTTTATCTGATATATTTGGTATTTTTCTCTTTTTGGCTTCATTGCAAATAGTTATATGAGCTTAAAGAACCTACATTTCAGCTTTAGTTAATTTTTTGACATGTGCAGTGTATGTAGATATTTCAAAGAAGTTCTCTACATTATTTTCTCTTTTAGTTCGTAGTACATATTATCGTCATTAAAGTACTTTACCGATTTTGGCTAGGTTTCTGGTATTACACCGTTATTTTTATGCTAGATTGTTTGTTCTATATAATATTTTATTCGTTCTGTCATTGTTACGGCGTTTATTATACCTTATACCTACAAAAATTAGAGGAGATTTTTGAGTTTTCTATGAATCTGGATTTCTATTAGCAGAATTTTCATTTGTTTATTTTTAATCGTAATTTGTCCTGCGCTGCATATGTTTTCCTTGTCTGAATGCTTCTTATTAATTTTCATTATGTTGTTGTTTTGAGTTTTTTCTTCATCCTCACTTGTTGTTACATTTTTTGCAAACCTAGCTTACAGTATTGAATTCTGTGCTTATGAAATTGTTTATGGATGATACCAATTGGATGTCATGGCATGTGATATTATTCTTCACAGATGCCAAGTGCAAGGGTATGCACTTTTTAGGAGGGTTCGTATGATTATCATTTATGGAGTTACTTAATCAAGGTTGTGCGATATGATAACACGATTTAAATTTAGCGGGTTTTCACAAACCACATTTCGAGCGGGACGATTCGATTTATGAACTGTATTTTGGGGGTGGGGTTTCATGTCCAAAACGAAATTTAAATAAGGCGAAGGACCGTGGGTATGCTTGCACAACTTGCGCCAGTTAAACAAATAAATTAATTATTTGCAATTTAAATGAAAACCACTTACCTTTTAATTTGATGTTTGCAATCAGGTGAACCTTGGTCTTCAAGAATTTGCTTTGGATAAAAAAAGGATGGAAAAAGGAATTTAAGGTAGACCAAAAACACTATCCGACAAAATACTAAATTGAGTCCTGTTAATTATATGTAGATTGTACAAACACTGCAAAAACTTATAACAAAAAATATTATAAAGTAAAACTATAAATAAATTGAAAACGATTATTGAGTTACAACCGTCTGTACATAGAGCGGATCAAATTTGTACTGGATAAAGCGCGCGAATTGGTACTGCAATTCGCAACGAATGCAACCTAAGAAATTAAAGGTCACTACATTGAATTTTTATATACAAGGTAAACAAAATTTTATAACTAACATTTTAATGCGTGCGCCGACAAAGGTAAATGCCCGAACCACAACATTGCTGTAATCTTTGTACACCCATAACATCTAATTATTGAATACTTATTATCTCTAAAATCGTTTCTCGATACAAGCTTTCGCAACTACACTTATTAGCTTTTGGTAAATTGGTTTCTTATGATATTAAATCTATATCAAGATACGACGGTCATTCGGAAAGTAACGAACTTTTTTTTCTACAGAAATTATTATTGGCTATAATGAAACAAACCTTTGTTTTACATACACTTTGATACCTAAGCTACTTTTCTATATAGTCGCCCTTCAATTTTAAGCACCTCTCGTACCGTTTCACCTGATTTTCTATGTCGTCTGCATACTCAATTGCCGCCAAGTTATTTAAGTTCATGATGACTTGCGTGGCGGTTTCCGCCCAAGAAGCTCTTCAATTTGGGTAATAAGTGATAATCACTTGGACTATATGGCGGACGTTCAAAGATTTCTCACTCAAACCGCTGAAGCGGGTCCTGTGTCAATACAGCTACATGCGGACGTGAATTATCGTGAAGGTAAATGGTTTCCCTTGCTTTAAATGGCGCGGCTGAGTCGGTGAAGCGTCTGACAGTAGGCCGCTGTATTTAAGGTCTCACCTCTAGGCAGATGCGGATGACGCCTTTACGATTCCGAAACACCGTAGCCATAATCTTTCTGGAGCTCAAAAGTTGTTTTGTTTTTTCGATTTCGTTGGGGTTGCGAATAATGCCTTTCCATTGACTAGCGCTTTGTTTCTGGAATGAAATAAGATACCTAAGTCTCATCACCAATAACAATGTGATTCAATAGTTTATCACCATCCTTGTCATAGCGACAGAGATAGCTCAATGCCGCTGCCATTCGTATGATTTTGGAATCATCTAACAAAATTCGAGGAACCCACCTGGCACATACTTTGTTATAGCCCAGATCTTCCCTAACAATTTCGTACAACACAATTCTTGAAATGTCCGGAAAAAATGAGCGCAGTTCGCTAATTGTGGAACGCCGATCTTCTTGAATTTTTCTTTGACTATTTGCATTGAGTCCGTCAGTCACAACTGAGGGCCGACCCGAGCATTCCTCTTCGTGAACATTCGTCTATCCGCCATTAAACATAGTGCAGCATTTTCGATCCGACGCTTTGTTCATCACATTACCTAAGTCTCAATTATCTGTCTATAAATTTCGATGAGTCGAACTTTTTACGCGTTTAAAAAGCGGATAGCACTGCGAATCGCACACTTAGCGGGATCTTTAATTTTGTCAAACACTTTAACGTCGCATAGTTAAACAGTAATCAATCGTAGCAGATCGTAACTGTCGTCACAGTCAGTGACCGGTCGGTAGTGATGTTGGAGGCGCGGTCACTTACCATAAAACAACGTTCTTTACTTTCTGAATGTCCCTCATATATATATTGTATGTCAAAATTCGATGGGATAATTTATGTAAGCTAATAAACTTTAGCTTTTCATTAACAACATTAATTTTAAGAACGCAAATTTAACTGCCTGTTTAAAAATGACAATTTACACATTTAACCCACTAATTAAAATAAGACAGAAATTTAATTTTAAATTTCTTAAAAATTATAACGCGTTAATCAACATTCTTTAAAAATTTCTACCGAATGTATAATTTTTAAGAGAATTAATCCCTGTGTCATAAAAGTCAAGTTCTCGCGATATCAGGCATACCTGGAGTACATTTAAAACCGGTGATATTGTTTTACTGTCAATCGACTCGAAATTTTACGCTTTAGCTTCTAAAGAATTTAACGTGTCATTCTTTAAGGGTAGGCAAACAGCTTTAAAATTGAGATTCTTTATTATTAATCTCCTTTCATGAAAACTTTTTTCTCATTTTCTTACATTCCTTTTATACAATCAATTAACAAATTTTGTGATGAAATTCCTTAAATTCATAACTTATAGGTACAGACATAACATAATTTCACGGAATTTCTTATATTTCTATATCCACCTTTTCTGACAATATAAATTACAAAATAAAGAATGTTTGTTGGCACTCTTCACCACTAGTAAGATTTTCAGATGAAAAGTTGTTTCTGAGTAATTAAATTGACTTTCGATGTATACCTTTACTAGATTTTAATAAATCGTTTTATTGTAACCCTTTTCAAGCTAAATAAAAATCATTTTTTACAGTAGCGACATAATAACATTCAATTAAGGAGCACAAAGAAAATAAAACAGAGTGCTAAAAGTGTTTTATCGATACCCAAATTGGCACTCATATTGAAAAACCTTTGTTGAATAACTCTCTCATGTTTCATTTAAAACACAATTAAAATTCAACGTACTCAGATTAATGTTTTCTAGGTAAAATACAAAGTACAATACAAGGTACATATTCAGTAAAGAAATTTATTGTGAAAATTCTTGAACCTTAACCTATCTTTCCACTTAACTACCGCCATTTTATAGGCACTTGTCATAGCGCAGCACAACCTTTTGCATTCCCTCATCATAAAAGGTGCCGCCAGTGATGTCAAATAGTTGGTAACATGTTCTTAGATCTCGTCGTCATTATTGAACCTCGTGCCATGAAGAAAGGCTCGATTTTAAATGCAAAAACAATGGAAGTCGCTAGGAGCGAGAGCCGAGCTGCATGGGATGTGATTGAATTGTTCTCGGCCAAAATTCTCTAAGAGTTGTTGTGTAGAATTTGTAGTGCGAGGGTGAACACTGTAGTGAATCAAAATAATGCCGCTGGTGAGCATTCAAGGCGATTATTCTATATTCCACGACGCAGTAAACATTTACATTGATTGTTTCGCTTCATGGTAAAAAATCCACTAGCAAAACACCGTGTCTGTCCAAAAATGATGTACCCATAAGGTTTTTGATTTGTCAAGACTAGCTTGGCTTTTGTTCTTGTTGGTGACGAAGTGTGAATCCACCCCGCTGATTGTCGTTTTCATTCATAGGTTTTATAAGCTATCCATGGCTCGTCCCAAGTCACTATACTGCTAACAAAGTTATCGTCGTAACATATCAAAAACTCAAGTGGACTTCCCTGACGCTTCTTTTTGTGTTCTTCGCCAAGACTTTTTAGCACCCACAGATTTATTGATGAATGTGGACTGATTTAATGCTCTTTGCGTTGAGAGAACGAATTATAGCATAATCTTAAAATCAACGGAATTTTCAATTAACTTTGCCATTTCAGACAAACACCATGAATCGTACATAACACTTAACTAAGCCGAAATGGCGTCAAAATTGGAGCGGCAGGTATGAAATACAAACGGAACTTAGTTTGTGGACGTACCTTGTAAATTATTTTAAATAATTTAAAAATAATTTATATGAATTAAAATAAAATAAAATTGAACATTTTCACTTATATTCGATTTAAAATTTAAAATGTATGTATAATTGCGGTATTCTCCCCTATAAATTGGAAGTAGAAAAAAGTCATCTAAAGATATTTTTTACTCCAATAATATTAAAGCAATAATGTCATTCATTTTTTCTAATGTTGTAAAAGTACCCTCGTATAACATGAAAATCGCGATTATAAAGACTGATATAATTTCGAGCGTTTTAATGTTATTAATACTTAAGTTTAAAAAGACAATGTAAAAGACTTTAAAAATTCGCGGAGTGCGGTAAATATTTAATAATTAAAATAATTTATAATATATATAAATGTTTGTAAACCCAGTAACTTGCCTAATTAGAATTAGACAAACTACAAATAATGTATTTAGTTAAAATAAGTTAAATAATTGTATATATCAAATAAGATGTTACTATTTTAAATGCTAACATGTTACAAGAAGTTATTGTAAAGCGCTAGAATGAAATAGCAAATAAGTTATGCTAGTCAAATAAAAATACCGCGTCCTAAATTAGTATATAAAGAGCAACGCGAGAACGCTTAGAAGAAGATAGAGAAAAATAGAGGTGCTCCTGCAGCTATCATCGAGTACAGTTGTAGTCGTTGGTAGTTGCATTTTTTCACTTCCTGTACGCTCTTGTGCTCTACCTTAGGCCCCTTCTGCATATTGTAGCGGTGGGTCGGGTTCAGTGCAAATACTCCTGAGATTCTAATGTGCCACAAGTGTACCTGCAACTAAGAGATGGACCCAACGTGTTAGCGAGATTCATTGAACTGGGTTTGAAAATTCACAAAGTCATCGCCGCACGGAACTTTGACGAGGCGAAATATTACATTTCGCAGCTGCCAGAGGAAGGTCGTGGCGTTTTTACAGCACTTCTTGAAAACGCTACCCCTAATATCGCAACAGCCAACTTTATAGAGGGCAACAGCGCTCCACGAAGAATTTTCACCACCACCAAGGAGGCTGCGCAATCTGCTCAGTTCATCCTCGCAAACGAAGCATACTCCTCGGAAGAGGAGCGTCTCCAAATCACCGCCACATCTGCTCCCTACGACACCGGCGTCGAAGGCTTTCAGAAAGCTGAAGGCAAGAGGAGGAGGAAGCGCCAGCCAAGGAAAACAACAAGCCAATGTCCTGCATCCAAGCAGGCAGTGCTGCCCCCACAAGATGATGCTAACAGCTACTAAGTGCTGTAAACAACGACGGCAGCAGAATAAATGGAAATGGAAGAGCTTATCGCCATCATGGAGCCCTCCCAGAAGCCCGTCTAGGTTCATAAGAAGACGAAAAAAGCACCGCCCATCGTCATCCGACGCAAGGAAAGACGGACCTCCGTCGTGAGTGATCTTACGAAAAACAACGTGAAAATCACCAATGCAAAGAACGTGGCATTGGGAATTTCAGTACAGCCGGCGACCTAGGGGGATCACAACGAAATCACTAGATATCTGCGTGATTCCGAGATCCCCTTCCATACTCACGGACTACAAAGCCAAAAAGTGCTGAAGGTAGTCATCAGAGGGCTACCACAGTACATAGCCGACCAGGAGATCCTAGAGGATCTCCAAAGAAACGGCTTTCCTGTAATCTCCGTGCGCAGGATGCGCCGGAGAAATGACAAAACTCCGATGCCACTTAACTTTGTTGAGCTGGAAAACACGGCGGAGGGCAAAGCCATCCATCAGTTAAGGGGCGGTGCTACACCTACGCGTAACCGTCAATTGACCAAGGCGTCGCAGAGGCATGAGCCAGTGCCACCGGTGCCAGAAGCACGGACACTCGTAGCGGAGCGGAGCCGCGATGCGTGAAGTGCAATTTAACCACCTATATGGACAGTGCGCGAAGTCCAGAGAGACATCCGCTAGATGTGCTAACTGCGATCAACAGCACACCGCGAGATACAGGAGCTGCCCACGGTTTCCCCGTACGAGGAACGCAGGTTCAGTGAGTGCAAGGGTGCCGGGAGTGAGTTACGCGGAGATGGCGAAGTCGGCATCTCCAGAGGAAGTCAAGGTGACGAGCGCTAGGGACCAAAGCGCGAAAACGGTACACGACACGAGCTTTGGCGCAGGCCACGCCCCTGCATTCGACGCAACAAAAGTGTTCACGGCGGCTGGCGTCATTTTAGCAGTGTCGCGGGACGCAAACACCTTAACCGAGGGCATTGAGGCCATAGTCAAAGCTCTTCCTCAAATACTGCAAATTTTTGGATATTAAATCTGAAAATTTGCAAAACAAGAAATTTGAACGCTATTCTGTCGTCGTTACGTACGCGCACCGGTAAACCTACAAACATTTAAATCCCACCCAGTTGGGAAACCCCGAGTGAGTGGTACTAGTGTTTAACTCAGGACAAAATCAATCAGGACGAAGGTGCAAAAAGTTAATTTAAAAACTTGGTACACCATTAGCCCAGAGTTCATCGCTTAGAAGAACTTCTAATCCAACCGCGAAGCCGTAAGAACTTCGATTCTGGCCGCGAAGCCGGCGACTTCAATTGCAAAGCCGGTGGACTTCGAATCCGACCGCAAAGCCGTAAACACCGAGTTGCACGCTCATGTTGGGGCTCGCCTAATGAATCACCCTTTGATTTAAAATATATAACCGAGCCCGTCGTCGCTGAGGGTTAATCATGATCCTTCAGTTAAATAATTGCTTGAACGATACGGTAACTGAAGTATCCTGAAAATCACCGTCATACTTTGTGCGAGGCCCACCTTATTTGTGTCGCCGCAATTGAACGTACGACTCGGCGGAGGAATCTGACAGACCCGCAGCTTGTAAACGCCGCCTTTCGTTGCCCGTGCCACGAAAGCTAGCGTTACGAAGTATTTAGACCGTGACAAGAGCACATAAAGCCCTTTAGGTCGATTATAAAAATCGTTTGCGTACCGATGTGAGGAACACTCATACAAGATCCGTTATTAGTCAACTTCCAAAAGCATTGTGGCATTTGTTTCAGGCCTATAGAAATTAATTACCGTTGATTGAAAGCCTGTTTATAAGAAGTTCTAATTAATTAGTTTCATTGGTACTAATTCAATACTATCATTTGTCTGTTGTTAAAGGCAACACTAGACGAAACACACCGACCGCCGTCAACAATTATTAAATGCATTCATTGATTGAGCTTTGCGAATAAAATTCAATACTTAATCGTTATTGTTGTAGCCGCAAAAGGACAGCTAAACAATCATATCATTTAGTTCACTTTGTACATATTTGTCTTAGCCTTAGATGTCCAGAGAACACTTACACAATTATTTTGAATCTTTTGATATTGTTTTGTACATAAATTTTATTTGTAATTAATCGTACAGGTATTTTTATTTGTAATATATGACTTATGAAGATTTACCGCCTTATTATTTATCAAGTAGAGGTCCATCTTCCTAAGAATTCTGTAAAGAGGACCTACCCTAGCGATGACTACCTGGAAAAGCAAAATATAAATAAATTTTCTCCGCGACGTAAATAAAGAAAACCGTAACGTTACAATGTGGATTTAGAAATTAAGTACTTTCCGCCTTCTATCGCCCAAAATTTAAGATATACGAGTATAAGAAAACATGTGAAATGAAAATCTTCAATACCTTTTGATAATTTATTGAGCCAGAAAACGACACAATTGCTTCGATTCTTGGTCACATGTACAGATACTACTTTGCCAATATTTTCCCTCCCAAAGTCTTGAGTCTTGAGTAGTTCAAAACTGCGGCAATCGCTGAAAGTGAGATATGATATGCAAGTTCTCAGTAGCTGTAATTTCACGAAGTTGGTTGATTCCTCAGAAGACCAGCATGCGTGGACTTTAAAATAACGTCTTATTCATCCTGAAAGATACTAACATAATTTTCCATGCAAATGGTTAAATATCAAGCGATTTCGTCTTCAATAACCATTTCTTCTAGGAATACGTGGCCCGAAACCGTACGATAGTAAAACTTTACAGTCGCTGACTACCCACTGCTGTGATGTCACATCTGTGTTCTATTAAAACTAAACCCAACGATTTTTGAAAACATTTTATAAAGCATATACCAATAGAGTAGCAAAATTGTTTATTCTTCTAATTATCTAGTTCAAATATCAAAGACATTGGGCAGTTGCATTGAAAATGTAACACCCATAAATAATAGTCATAACTTAATAGAATTTGGTCGAGATTTATATTTAACAATAAATAGCAAATGATTAAAATTGTATAAAAGAATAAATAAAGGAAGGTGGTGCAATTATCAATAATGTATTGAACTTCCGCTAACTCTTATAAATTCACCAATATGTCTAGTTATTGAGCGCATGATATGCTCGACGTCTTCTTGTGGCACAGAACCCAGGCCACTTGCACTTCATGACGAAGAGCAGCTAGTGTTGCTGCAAGTGCTGAAAATTGGGCAACCACGTCCCCATCAAACCCCCCACACGTGCCTAATTGACGATAACTTAGGGGATTGTGGCTGTAAATTTTTTATTGCAAATTGTTTGAAATGGGTCAAGATTTGAGTTCGTATTATATAAATTTATAAATTAATGTAAGCGGCAAATTACCTGTTCATGAATTTTATTTCATTTAAAATTATTTTTTACGCAAAAGGAATCAGTTAAATTAATAAAAAATTTGTTAAAAAGAAGGTAGCTAGATTTAAGTTGGTATCTGAGTTGGCAATGCGAAATGTAAAACTTACTAGAAATAAGTAATGGTGGGAGTGTTTCCGGAAGAACGTCAGTAGTTAGAGGACGTGCGTAACGACTGACGGGAAGTGCACTTGAAAGTGTATTACACCATTGTGATAGTGGAAATAAAATTTTTGAAAAAGATATGTGTGTAAAAATAGTGAACTTATACTTCACCAGTAGTGAAAAGTAAATCCTATAAATTTAGGAAATCGGTTAGTAACCTTGTCTCGAAAAGGGTCGACGCCATCTTTTTAAAATTCAACAAAGAATCTTTTTTGGTGGCAAAACCAAGGATAAATTGAATGAGTTTAATATTTAAATGGAAATCTGGGCACCAGTTATCCAATAGTTAACGAAATCTGGAAAAGTAAACATAACAAAATAGTTACTGGAAACAAAGCAATTACTTGCACGTTATTACATTGTCATCGTAGAATTGTTCTAAAGCCAACAAAAGTAGACAAAAATCTACGAATCAAATTATAATTCTGGAAGTACCCGAACTTAGAAGCGGTGGCGCAGGAGTAACGGTAAATCCTCAATAAAAACAATCCAGTGGCGTATCTTGAACCAGATTACAGAGCGTGAGTTAAAATAAAAAGTTATTTTATGGGACATTATTTTAATTTTGATTAGCTTTTAATACGTTTTTAATATCTGAAAACACCCCACTTTAATATTCTATATTAAGAGTCAGACAAAAAGAAGGTGGGATTGTTTCGGAAATCATTTCTGCTGTTGCTAAAGTATCGCATTTGTTGTAGATTCTTGGTATTGTTTGCTTTTATTCAGAATAAGTTGCCAAATGAATTTTGATGATATATTTGACAGCTGGTTCTCATATTAGTGTAATCTATAAAGAGCCCTTAATTATTTGAAGTAGTAGTAATAAAATTGAGAATTAACTTGATTTATAATAAAAATATCTCGATTTGTAATAAACTGAATTATTTTCCTAATAAGTTCAATTTTTTGAGTCAAATAAGGGTGTAAAATTTTTAACTTGCAATATTTAGGCATTGATTGTTGAATTGAATACGATGAACTATACAGATTCCGGAAGATTGATGGTTGCATCATGTAGAAACGGAGTTATCTCATAGCATGCCGGAACAAAGAAACCAAAGTAAACCGTAAAGCATTTTTCTTATGTATAAACATTATAGTTTGGCGCACCAACGTGAAGCATTAAGATCTCGAAATACTACAGTTGTCGAACCAACGTAAACTCGATTAACTTTGCAAATATTAAAACCGTTACAAGTTGTTATCCCAATGTGGGGCCTTTAAAACCCAGTAATACAGTAGAGTTACATGTTACATTGCAATACGTCAATGTGTGAACGTGCAATATCCTGTTGAAAACTTCCATTTTCAACTCTTTTAATGTAAGACGTACCGTCATACTGAATGAAAACTATTGCTAATCTGCTTTCGAAGCAAATGACGCTCTACACCATTATGCCAACCGTGCACATGCCACATGACTCTCCACAGTATGTTGCAGATCACGTCTTTCTCCGTGCATTGCCAAACAGAAATAGGAATCTCACTGAATATCACAGCGTGCCATCCACGATCCCAGTTCGTACGTTCAATACACCATTCTAGTCTCTGACGATGGTGTTCTAGCAAGAGGTAATCACAAATCAAAACTTCGAATTCTTCGATACAGCGTTGCTATGGAAACAACTCAACTCTTTACTCCATATCACCGATTTGCTAAACCTCACATTACGGTAAATCGGTCTCTTCTAGAACCTGGCAAAGAAAATAACCTAGTACACCTTTGGGGGCCAGTTCCTTGCGGACGATCCCATTACCGACATCGCGGCACCGTGGCTGCATTTCTACCTAACCGTCGAGCAATTACCCGGTACGAAGTGCCAGCCTCACAAAGACCAAGAATTTTTACACGTTTAGTTAGTATTTCGTTGATAATCGAATGTATGAGGGTCATTCGGAAAGTAAAGAACACTTTTTTCTACAGAAATTATTATTGGATGTAATGAAACAACCTTTATTTTACATACAATGTGTTACTTAAGCTACTTTTCTGTAGTGACCCTTCAAATTTAAGCACTTGTAGTACCGTTTTACCAGATTTTCGATGCCGTCTGCATACTCAATTTCCGCCAAGTTGTTGAACCACTAATTAACGGTTTCTATAAATTCATCGTCGCTTGCGCAGTGATTTCCACCCAAGAAGTTTTTTAATTTGGGGAATAAGCGACTGTATGGTGGATGTTCAAAAATTTCCCCACTCAAACCGCGGAAGCAAGGGGAATGATACCCCTGGTCAGCATTCTGCGCCGTTTGTTTTGAATGGCGCGGCGTTTAACAAGCGGATAATACTTGACGGAATCGTTAATTTTGTCATACAATTTAACGTCGCAGAACTAAGCAGTAATCAACCATAGCGGATGGTAGCTGTCGGCAGACTGAAGCAAAAGAGCTCACAGTCAGTGAGAGGTCGGCTATGGTGGTGCGGGGACGCGTTCACTTGTGTTAAAAAACGTTCTTTACTTTCCAAATGACTTTCGAAGTAAAAAATTCTCGTTTGTAGCAAAACCATTTACGAAATATACAAAGGCCAAAGTTAAGTGGAGCTTTCTAGATTTCAAATAGCTCCGCATAGTTCGATCAGAAGTAACAAGCGGCAGGGGCTGTTCGCGTCTCCTAAGGAGTCTGCTGCTTACCAAATACCCATCTCCCTTCTTTAAGGGCTTGGAATGGAACCGCAACGTTTTAAGTAATATCTGATAACTGAAAGTATCACTTTAATGCGATTTTTAAGTCTTCACGACTTTTTTCGAAAATAATTGTAATGATTTTTTTAAACTTGCTACATTTCTTAGACATTTACTTGCTTGCTATTTTTGATTTTTAAATGATTCGAGGCCTCATGATGCGATACATGTTGAAATATGGTTTTTTAAATGCTGGAAGCCGTCCAGGGCGTTTCTGGTTACGGGCCTCGTGGATCTTAAAACTTATGGGTAACCGCTTTGAACTTTTCCTGCTTCCAATTAGATTAATTTCGCGTATCAGTAAACTCAGTAGAAAACCCCCGAAATTTTAATTTGATTTTATATATTTCGTTCGCGTTTTTGTAAAATCCTTAAGACTTTGAAGTAGATGGACAACACTGTAGATCTTTATGTTTATCTTCTGAGCGCACACTTGAATCTCTTGGTTAAACGGAACTTGATCTTTCCGCTGTCTACATCGGTGTATATATTGCTGCAGGATTACACGAAAAATATGGTGCTTTTCATGCTTTTAGGCTTTTTATTAACTTGCTAAAAATTCCGTCCCACGGTCTTTCTTACCAATCACAAATCGGTATTTCAAACTTTTAACTTTACGAGTGTTTTGTATTCGACGGTTAGGAAACCGTTAAGAACGTTTTCCGGTAACTGCAAACTTCGCTGGATTTTTATTGCTTGGGCCATATGGCTATCTCAGTTTACGAAAATGGTGTTTTTGATATTTTATTTTTACAACATCCGAGAATCCTTTTTGTTATTTTTATTTTGTACAAATCGTTTGCGGATTTTCGATATTTTAATTTATTTTCACTCACTAAAAATTTTTTATATTCACTCGTGGTTGTAACTACGCCTTTGTTAAAAATTTATTTGTTCTCAACTGTCCGTTTTATATTGTCTGAGAAATATTTTACAATAATTTTACAAAATTGTAATATATGTTAATTTATTTGATTTTTCTAATCTTTGATCTGAATTTAATTTTTTGGATCACAGTTTGAGTTCTAGTCGGAGTTTAACCATATCCACGCTTTTTTAGCTGCCTGATCATGTAGTTATGAACTAAGGTTACGATACCATACCAATATCGGTGTATATAACTTATTTTAGTTGATTCAAAATCTTTGTTTTTAAAAATTATTTATTTCTTATATCTAATATTATAAGTTACATAAAATATCGCAAAATACAAACGAGAACTACAAGTTACAATCTTAGACTAAGTACAACACATATCCTACTTCTATTTATAGTAATAGATAAGCAACAAACTGTGTGTAAGCATTTCATCATAAATCAGGGTGGTTGCGTCACGTAACTCCTTCCTCCTTAAAATCGAGGCGCCCGTAGGATGGTGCCTGCTTGGATATCTTCACTATACTCAGTTTGATTGGAATTTGCCCTTTTTCTTTTCAGGAACGGAAATCCATATCAGTAGAACAATACCATAATCATGATTGCGATGCAAATAGTTATAAAAATAAGATTTGTAGGATCCAGGCGTCTTGGCATTTCATCCAATGATCCAACAGAATTAATATTAATTTTGTCCAATTTTAGAATACTTAGGTTAATTTTCATGTTTGATACGTTATTGCGAGTGAATTTGAACTTTATGTCAACCATTAAAATTGGTTTTCCATAAGATCCTTCTCTAAAGTTTAACTTGTGGTTATTGAAATATATTTTGCATTTGTCTTCTTTTATTAGGAACACTCCTCGTAGTGTTTTCATTTCATCTTCTTGATTACAATTCATACGTAGTTCCTCTTCTTGGGGGAAAACTGCCAAATATTGGTTTATTTCGGGCATAATTTCCACATGATTGGTTTCGATGTCGATTATAGTGAACATACAACTATTGAAGCTTCCTCCTTGGATAATTTGCCGTTCGCATGTTGAATTATGGATTCTAGTTATTTCGCTTGAGTACTGGTATATTTTACTCCAAATATACATGTCTGTCAAAGATCTTATTTCATTTGATTTTGATTTTAAAAGATATTTTACACTAGGGATAACTGTTGCAAACGTAAGCTTAGAATTAGTAGGTAATGGCCTTAAATAATACAATTCGTATTTTACGTCGCAATTAATTGGTATTGATATAAAATAATTTATCTTAAGGGGTTCTATTTCATAATTTATTTTTGGAATAGATTCAAAATCTAAAATATTTCCGGGTTTTAATTCAAATGGTAACCGATTTTTGTAATGAGCAGATATTATCTGCAATTACATGAATAATTCTTCTGGTTTGATAGTACTTGTATGTAACGATTTCAGTTAACAAAAAGTTATTGAGTTCTCTATGTCTTGCAAGATGTTTAGAATAGCATTGTATATTATGATTAGTTCGTTTAACAATTGTTTAGCAAATAACACGTGCTCTAATTTTATATTCTTTGTTATATCGTGTAGCTGTACAATTTTTGACCTCAACATTATTTCGTTATGTTGAATATCGCTGATATTATTGCCTGATTAACGGAGTATTGCATTTTTAATTGATCCTCCAGTCGTTTTTCATTTTTTGTAGATGTTCTAGGATTTCGTTGAACTTCTTGCCGTCTTGTGCGTCTAAGTTGCCCGTGAGGAATTTGAAAATTATTCTCAACCCATCTACAAGACCTCTATTACAACTAACTTTGTATGCCTGGACATTGTTGAACTTGGCATTAATATTTGTTTTTACAAAATTTATAATTTCATCGTGATTTTCTAATTCTTTGTTTAGTCCGGAGTTATTCGTTTTCGATCTCAGGAATGAAGATTGGTTATTTAAGTTTTCACATTCGCCCAGTAAAGGTTTCAGATCATAGTAATGTATGCTTGGCTTTTTCTAATTTAGCGGGACCTAATCTAATGGGGAAGATTCCTGGGTTTTCGGTGATATTATTTATTTGGGATCTACGTCCTTGCGCGAACACCCTGAAATCGATTTAAATTGATAAGTTATTTTCCTAGGTCGTTTAATATTGGAAAGATGAATCTTTTGCATAGTGTTACCCCGTTTTGGTTTGATTCTTACGCTCTTTAAGTTACTGTTAATGCTAGTTATATGTTCTGCCCTATATTTATTTTTCGCTTTTTGTTGCATTTGTTTATTTTTTACATATACTTGACCTGACGTACTCGGTAGTTCTTCCCCGTTCTATTACCTTTTCTTTATTTTGCAACAGAGTTTCATTAATTTCCTTAAAAATCAATTGCATTTTATTTCTGTGTTCAGCTGTGTAATTATTAATTAACTGTTTATTAATGTCCATGTCAAATATGGATCTTGAGTTTAAATGACCAGAAATAATTTCGCTAGGCTTTAATTTTGTGACTAAGTGTATAGTGTTGTTATTGGCTAATACAACGTAGTTGACATTTATTTCAATTGGTTCTTTTTTGTATAAATCCTGATTATTACAAAGTCTAATGTGTTCGATTAACGTTGAATGAAAACGTTCAATCATTCCATTGGGTTCAGGATGTTGGGAACTTATAAAATGTATTTTTATTTTGTGGCTTCCCAATAATTCTTAGACCAATGAATTTTTGAAGTCTACCCCGTTAACGGATACTATTTTTTCCGGAATCGAATGGTGAGTAAAATACTTTACAAGGTTGTTAACTATTTCTCACCCTTGGGCACCTTTTAATTTGTAAACTTGCACGTATTTTAAAAATAGGTCAATTATTGTTAAAAATTCCGTATGTTCGAGCGTTATGCTGTAGACGTATAAAATTTCAAACGGTCCAGTTGCCGTGGGTGTTGCGTTAAATTTTAACCTTAACGGGTTTCTGTCATAGTTAGTAATTTGGCAAGTTTCGCAATTGTTTATATATTTCTGTACGGAATTTTGTTTATTTGGCCAATAATAGGTACCTTTTATTCGCGTAAGCGTTTCGTTTATACCGCGATGATTTGTATTTCCTTCGTGATAGTTCCTTATAATTTCGAAAATCTCGTTCTCGTCGTCAATATCTAGTGTATTGTGTATTTCACTATATTAATTTCGGAATTTTTGAAATATTTCTATAGTACTAGACTGAGCTTTTCGTACAAAGGGTTTTCGAAATATAGGTAATACTAGACTCTAGGTGTTACATATTCTTTAATAAAGTTGACCATTTCCTGTTCGCAACCTTATTTAGAAAATTGAATCATTATTCTTTGCTTGTCTTTATGTACCTTAGAGATAATAATATTTGCAGGGCTATGTTCTACTTCTGAAATTATTATTTGAAATTTGCCAATATTAACAGAGCTATCAATAACTGGAATATTAATTATCGGGTTCTCTATATTTGTGTGGACGGTCTGTTCATCCAAATAGTCGTCATTTAGATTATCATTGTCGGGTTCAACGATCAGCTACTGCGTTTTATTTATGCTCTTATCAACGTTCATGGATTCACGTTCCATTTCCTTATTAAAATCTTCCATGTATTTACTAAGAACATAATTGTCTGATTCATTAATATTAAGTTCAACTCGTGGGAGTTGACTTTGCTGTTCGTAAGCGTAAATTGTTATAGTCAACTTGTAATCTTGAAAAACGTAGCTTATCATATTTTTTATGTCTGCCCATGATAGACTGTCTAGACCGCATCGTAAGTGATGAGAGATTATTTAACTTATGATTCTTGTAAAATTGTTTTAAGTTTACGAAAGTGTAAAATAAATCCTGGTTTGAAGGTTTATCGAAATATTTAACTTTTATTATCATTTAGATTATCAGTAAATTACGTCATGTAATTTGGGGTTTTGTTTTCGAAGTTCAATTACATTACCGAATTTGTCTTTAAAATCGTTCGCGATTCACGGCGACATTTTTAAATCCTGACTTACACAATGCACTAAATTAGATTCTTAAGGTGCGCTTAACAGGTCGCCATTAATTTCCTTTATAAATCCGTTAGATCTTGTATAATGCTTTCTTAATAGATAACCTTGAAATGCGTTCAAATAATCATCTTCTGTAGTTACGAGATCCGCTTCGTTATCAATCATCATTTTGCTTAAGGCGTCCGCATTAGTATTAACCTTGCCCGTTTTATGGAAAATTTGGAAATCGCAATCTTGTAATTTTAACCGCCATCTTATCAACTTGGCATTTGGTTCTTTAATGGAAAATTCTCATTGAAGCGATTTGTGATCTGCTATTATTTTGAATTTATGCCCGAATAAATATAGTCTAAAGTGCTGGGTGCTCCATACGATTGCCAATAACTCCTTTTTAATCGTTCAGTAGTTCTGTTCTGAATTATTTAAAATTCTACTTCCAATATTACCTTGGGATAGTACCGCGCCAATTGCTGTATTACTTATGCCAAGAGTTAAATTAAAAGGTTTTTCAAAATCTGAGTATTGTAATAACGGTTCGTTTATTAGAAGATTTTTACAGGTGTTTGAAGCATTCGGTATATTTGTGGTCATTTATATTAATTACCGAATCCTTTTTGAAGCATTTCGTTAAAGGTTTGGTTATTTTAGCAAAAATTTTTATAAATTTGCGATAGTAGCCTAAAAGTCGTAAAAATCAATTGATTTGTTTTGTAGTTTTAAGTAACTGATAATTTTTTATTGTTGCAATCTTGTCTGGATTGAGTTTAACACCGTCAGGCGTTAATAGATGGCCTAAATACGCAACTTCCTTTTTTAAAAACTCTGACTTGTCCAATTGGATTTTAAACTTCGCCCTTCGAAGCCTCTCGAATACATCTCTCAGGTTTTGCATGTGTTCCTGGAGACTTACGCTAAATATTATATCATCGAGGTATAGTAAACATTTATTACGTACCAGCCCCCTCAAAACGTTGTCTACGACCCTCTGAAACGTTGAGGGTGAATTTTTCAGCCCCATGGGCATCCGGGTGAATTCGTAATGTCCGTTATCCGTATTAAAAGCTGTTTTAGGTATGTCTTCCTTAGCCATCTCAATTTTATAAAATCCCGAAGCCAAATCGAGGGCGGTAAAGTATTTACATCGGCCCAATCGATCTAATAGATCAGTTATATTAGGTAGAGGAGGGTATTTAACGTCAATAGTGTTTTTATTGAGCTTCCTATAATCTATGACGATTCTCAATTTCCTCCGGCCAGATGCGTCCATTTTCTTTGGAACAATCCAAAGAGGCGAACACTAAGGTGGACTTGACGGCCATATTATGTTCTAGTTTAACATTTTACGAACTTGTTTGCTAACCTCCTGCCTGTGCACCTTCGGGTATCTGCGTAAATAGTAACTTCGTCCTTAGTTTTAATCGAAAGTTTTATATTATTAGTAAAGCTCAATAGCTCGTTTTCCATATGAAATATGCTTGAAAATTCCCGAACAAGTTTTTGCATCGCATGGAACTCCACAGAGTTCATGTAACCCGTCCTTATTTTTGATATATCGAACTTAACCTGATCTATATTAAATGCATTATAATTAGGGTATTCATAATGGACAAAATCGTCCAATCTTTCTATTTTAACGGGTTTATTAAATTTAATTCCTACAACTGAATCTTATTAACTATGGTACAAAGAGCGCAATAGTCCTTTGCTACCGAGACACATTCTGGAATATAAATTTTTTTTTTCGATCTGGGGTATTAAAACATGTCCATTATCTACTTTTACGGGGATTTTCACTACGGTTTCCGATTGCGGTTCTAGTTTTATCTAACGATCAAGAGATATTCGATTTATGTCATTTTGCTTATTTTGCTGAAAGCGAATTTTAATTTGGGCGTTTGGCGTAACAAAGAGCGCATTATTCGTGTCGATAACCGCACGTAAAAATTATAAATTACCTATTCCTAAGAGTATATCGAAGTTTTCATGAAATTTAAATAAATAATACTTTAGTTTATAACCTGGATCAGACCCGAAAATGTTTAACACTTGTATTAGTGTACTTTTCTTTTCAATAGAGGCCCCGTGTGCAGTCGTGGTTTTAAAAGGATCATTAATAATTTCGCTTCTAAAATATTTATAAGCTATTTCCCGTCGTACGAAGGATCTCGTTCTGCCGGTATCAAGGAGTACCCTTAAATCGTTTTCCGGTAAGACAATATAGGGTAATTTATTACAAGCATTTGTGAGATTCATTAACTTTATTGCATTTCCTTTCCGAGGCAGATTGATTTAAAAAAGGATTTTCTTGTTTCTCGTAGTAGTAATTACTGACATTGCCGTGTGCAATTGGATTTAAACTTTGGTTATTACTACATTCCGGAGACATTCCTTCATTTATATTATATAATTCTTCTGTAATCGCGGTCAGCCTAGATTGCTTGCCGAACGTTGAAAAGTTCTGTGGTCGACGCGATGTTTGGGGTCGCCTCTGAATTTGGGCGGTGTTTCTCATGGAAATATTCATGGACGTTGGTTTGTAAAAATGGTGATTCTGAGAGGGGGTTTTGGTTGACTGAAGGATTTGTTGAATGGGTTACCCTGATTGTGGTTACCAAAATTCGTCGGAGTGGCAGGTCTAAATTGCCCCGGAGCATTGAAGCTTTTAAACGCGAAGTTATTAGATTTTTTGAAATTATTTCTGTTAAATTGCGGTTGTCTATTAAAAGGTTGGTTACCATTCGCATTACTTGTA